>JAQIXQ010000406.1:0-31008 GCA_034700485.1 Pseudosinella alba
TTATAGGGCCAGCAAACAAAGGAAACTAACAATGAATGGAAAAGTTGGAATTGGAAAAAAGAGAAGTCGACATTGACCATGAATATGTTAATTAATGATATGTAGGAACATACCCAAAGCCTCCATACACCCATATCTCAAGTACCTGTAAGGTTCTTCCTTACAAAGAGCTTTAAAAAAATACTTAAGCGTAATGTTCTTTACATAATAAATATACTTCTGGTTCTGCGAATATAGTAATTCCATATTATTGGTTTTGTTTTGGGTATATACTTTTATCACCTAGAAGAAACCAAATCACACTCTGCGTGTATGATCCTTTCGCAAACAAATTCCTGCTGTCACGGGCAAATAAAATTGTATGTTATATTTTGTTTGTCAAATATTCGTATGACATGGTGTATATCTTGCTTTGTCGCGGACACCGGAAAGAGTGGCAGTTATATTTTCCCGTGTGAAGAAAGAGCATATGAATATCTGGGAAAATCTGCAAATACATTTGCTAATAAAAAATCTGTAGCATTTTTAGACAAGTAATAATTCTCATAGCATTTGAAATGAGTAATAGTCTCGTAACCATGTGGCCTCTACTATTACTTTTAATTGCTGTGGCCGGCTGTTATGCCCACGGAACCTTCCAAAGTTATAGTAACGCAGAGAGACAAAAGGCTGAGCAAATCTTGAATGAAATTGATTCAGTAGATTTCCATTGGTCGGGGAATGATGAGGGTAACGGGGAAAGTAATTCTAAACGTATTACAAATAGGTACGTCCCCACGTGGGAGAGCATAGACTCCCGCCCACTCCCCCAATGGTTTGACCAGAGTAAAATCGGGATATTCATCCACTGGGGAGTTTACAGTGTCCCCGGGATATTCTCTGAATGGTTTTGGTTTAATTGGAAGGAGGGTAAGATAGTCAGGCCAGCAAAATATAATTAACATAATTAGCTCATTCTTTACCTTATGAGATTTAAATGTTTACTGGATTGTTCTCCTTTACCTAGGTCATCAGGATGCGGTCGAATTTATGAAAAAGAACTATAAGCCAAGCATGACCTATCAGGATTTCGCCCCCGAGTTCACCGCAGAATTTTATGATCCCGTTGAGTGGGCCAAGCTGTTCAAGAAATCTGGGGCAAAGTAAAATATCATAAAACATAATTAACCATACTTCTCAAGTTAATACAAAATACAAAATTCCCATGAAAATATTGCTCGTTCATTAGATACGTTGTGTTGACCGCCAAACATCACGAAGGCTTCACCCTCTGGCCTTCCCGTTACTCCTTTGGCTGGAATGCTAAGGACGTTGGCCCCAACAGGGACCTTGTTGGGGATTTGGCCCAAGCCATTCGGAACACAACAGACCTCCGCTTCGGAGTTTATCACTCCCTCATCGAATTTTACAACCCTTTGCTGCTCCACGACCAACTGAACAACTACACAACGGATGACTTTGCCCGGTTCAAGACCCTCCCAGAGTTATATGAGTTGGTGAAAGCTTACAAACCGGAAATCATTTGGTCGGATGGGGAATGGGGAGCACCCGACAGTTACTGGAAGGCGAAGGAGTTCCTTGCTTGGCTCTACAATGATAGCCCCGTAAAGGACACTGTCGTTACAAATGACAGATGGGGTAAGGATACACCGTGCAAGCACGGTGGGTTTTATAATTGCGATGACAGGTACAATCCAGGGGTCCTTCAGAAGCACAAGTGGGAAAATGCCTTCACTCTGGATAAGCAGAGCTGGGGATATAGGAAAAATGCTAGGGTGGACGAATACGTTACCCCACTGGAACTCCTGACGACTATCGCGGAAACCGTGGCATGTGGTGGAAATGTGCTTATTAATGTGGGGCCAACGAAGGAAGGAACGATTTCCCCCATAATGCAAGAACGATTGCATCAAATGGGGCAATGGCTGGAGGTGAATGGGGAGGCTATCTATAATAGTGTTCCTTATCTCTATCAAAATGATACGTTGACTCCGGGAGTCTGGTAAGAACATTCATCTTTTAGATGACTCTTTCAGGCCAGGTCACTTTTTTTTTTAAATCTAATTTTCAATTTTATTGATATATAATGAACCATTTTTTTTTTAAATTTCAGGTACACAATGAATCCTGACGGAACAAAGGTCTTCGCCATGATCACAAAATGGCCTGGGGAAAGCATCATTCTCGGATCGTTCCGTGAGGACAAGAAGCTCCGTGTCCAGATGCTGGGCGCTGATGGAGTTCTCAAGTGGACCATGACTCCCAAAGGGATCCAGGTTGATATTCCTCGTCCCGACAAGATAAGATCCAAGTGGGTGTGGACGTTGGTATTTAGCATGTGTGAAGACTGCAGCTAAAAACATTCAAGACTGTTATGAAATGCAAGTTATGTTATATCTTGTAATTATAACAAATAACATAATATTATATTAATGTTCATCGTAATTTTAATTAACTAAACTTGAATAAAGTGTACTTAAAATAAAATGAATTTGAATGCAGAAATTTGCATTTATTAAACTCATTGTTAATTAATTTAGGTATGGATGATGATGTTTTAAAGCAAATAAACCAGCAGCAATAAAACATATTGTAAAATTAACATAGGTTGAAGCAGACTGGTGAATTTGTGAGTATAGTGCATGCAATTCTCCCCTTAATATAAATGTTACTTGTTGCTCTTATTCATGTATTTACACCGGTTTGGTATGTTCCATGTCATAAATATAGCCAAGTAGAAATATGATCCACGACGATTTGATGTCAATAAACTGAAACCTGAGTAATTCTGCCTCAACATGTTTTATTGATTTTATCGAACGAGCTAAAAATAAGCTTAAATGTTCTTTGCATAATATTTTTCTGATTCTGAGAATGTGAATAGTGTAAATATAAATTCCAAGTTAATACATTGCCTCTCGTGATATGCCGATATGGCTTGCAGAGAATCAAGCCAATTGAACCTGGATAATAATATGTTGCATTCGTCTCATAAAGTCGTAAACTATTCTTTGCTATCGCTTTCATGAACCAACAAACTTCATGCTTTACTATATTTTGTTTGTCAAATAACAGCAGAAACTTACGAGACTTTCACACAACCTGTTCCAGCATTTCTGTTCATTTCTGTTCGAAGCAGATATTTGATATTGATGTTACATATTACGTAAACTTGCATCGGACGTCTAAAACATTGACAGTTATATTTGTGGGCAAAGGAGGAACATTGGAAATTTATAGCATTTTTACAAGTTCGTTACAACACAATCAATTCGTATCTAGTATTTCATATCAATTAAAATTAATAACAGTTTCACAAGTATGTTGACTCTGTTACTGTTAATTACTGTTGTGGGCTCTTATGGCCACGGAACCTTCCAAAGTTATAATAACGAGGAGAGGCAAAAGGCTGAACAAGCCGGTTTCCCAATCTTGAATGAAGTAGATTCGGCAGATTTCCACTGGTCGGGGTCGGCGGATGTGGGTAACGGGGAGAGTACTAATTCGAAACATGTTACAAATAGGTACGTTCCCACTTGGGAGAGTTTGGATTCCCGTCCGCTGCCCCAGTGGTTTGACCAGAGTAAAATCGGGATATTCATCCATTGGGGAGTGTTCAGTGTGCCTGGGATTGCGGATGCGTGGTTTTGGAAGCGTTGGATAGGTTTGTATAAATAAATTACCTAGGCATAAATACATTTTTAATGATAATTACACGATTTTACAGTTACTTTATGATTTTGGTTTCTGGAATAGATGGCACTAATGAGACCAGATCGTTCATGCAAAAGAACTACAAACCCAGCGTGACCTATCAAGACTTGGCCCCCGAGTTCACTGCAGAATTTTATGATCCAGTGGAATGGGCTAAGCTGTTCAAGAAATCTGGGGCAAAGTAAAATATTAGCTAAAAGCATAACTAACATTAATTACATTTTGCTAATTTGCATGAAATCAAATGAATATCTAATTAATTGTTTGTAAATTAGATATGTTGTGCTGACCTCCAAGCATCATGAAGGCTTCACCCTCTGGCCATCCCGCTACTCATTTAGCTGGAATGCCAAGGACGTTGGGCCAAACAGGGACCTCGTTGGGGATTTGGCCCAAGCCATTCGGAACACAACAGATCTTCGCTTCGGACTATATCATTCCCTCCTCGAATTTTACAATCCTTTATATCTCCGGGACCAGCAAAATAAATACGCAACCAACGAATTTGTACGTTTCAAGACCCTCCCAGAGTTATATGAGCTGGTTGAGGCATACAAACCGGAAATCATTTGGTCGGATGGGGAATGGGAGGCACCCAATACATATTGGACGGCAAAGGAGTTTCTGACTTGGCTTTACAATGACAGCCCCGTCAAGGATACAGTCCTCACGAATGACAGGTGGGGTCAAAGTACCATGTGTAAACATGGCGGGTATTATACCTGTGGGGACAAATACAATCCTGGGGTCCTTCAAAAGCACAAGTGGGAGAATTGTTTTACCCTGGATAAATATAGCTGGGGATATAGGAGGAATGCCCGGGTGGAAGAATATCTTACTCCATTGGAACTCCTGACGACTGTCGTAGAGACCGTGGCTTGTGGTGGAAATGTACTTGTCAATGTGGGGCCAACGAAGGAGGGGACGATTGCTCCCATAATGCAGGAACGACTGCGTCAAATGGGGGATTGGCTGGAGGTGAACGGGGAAGCGATTTACAGTACCATTCCATATCATTACCAAAATGATACGTTGACCCCGGGGGTCTGGTACGAAGATTCAACTT
The DNA here is from genome assembly GCA_034700485.1 of Pseudosinella alba. Classification (NCBI taxonomy): domain Eukaryota; kingdom Metazoa; phylum Arthropoda; class Collembola; order Entomobryomorpha; family Entomobryidae; genus Pseudosinella; species Pseudosinella alba. Next base: position 4,781 of record JAQIXQ010000406.1, read on the forward strand.
CTTCATCTTCATCTCAAGTGATTTTTTCTTATCAAAAAATAAGATGAGTAATCTTGTTCATTATTTATTTCAGGTACACAATGAATTCTGATGGAACCAAGGTCTTTGCTATGATCACAAAATGGCCTGGGGAAAGCATTACTCTAGGATCGTTCCGGGACGACAAGAAGCTCCGTGTCCAGATGCTTGGCGCTGATGGAGTTCTCAAGTGGATCATGACTCCCAAAGGGATCCAGGTTGACATTCCTCGTCAAGATAAGGTTAGTTCCCAGTGGGTGTGGACGTTGGTATTCAGCTTCTGTGACGATTACGAAGAGTGCAACTAAATATTTTCTACAGTTGACAAGACCACTGTATTATTAATATGATTTTTTACTGGAAACTTGTAATGTGGAAGAATAAACTAAACTAAATGTACATATTCATGAAAAGCGTATATTCATGGATGACTCATTTTTACTTTGGTAAATGGTTATGGTTTCATCATAACAACAAATCGTTAGCAGGTTATCATTCTTACTGCTGCTCACGACGATGTCAACAAACTCTACTGGAGGGAGAAAACTGGGAATGAGCTTGATCCTCTGTTATCCTTATCACTCCCAGTTTGCATATTTGGCAAATATAAACAACCATAAACATCGTATTTGCCTTCTTGTCTATGTATGATTGAACTCGCTCTGACAGATACATTATAACCGTCACCACAAGCAAAATACCCACCTAGGGAGTTGTTGCCAAAATACTTCTTAATTTGACAATTTAATTAAGTTTAAATTACATTTTATTCGTTAAAAATCATAATGGCTACCCTTTTGAATTCGTGCATTCTGTCAATCCTACTCATTGCCGAGACTAACGGTCGCGGATCCTTCCAAAGTTACAACAATGAAGTGAGGCAAAAGGCAGAGCAAGCCGGTTTCCCATTCTTGAACGAAGTGAACTCTGCAGATTTCCACTGGTCAGGAGATGCTCGGAAAGCAAACGGTTTTTCTCAAAATGCTAAATATGTCCCAACATGGGAGAGTTTAGATTCCCGACCACTCCCTCAGTGGTATGACAAGAGTAAAATCGGGATATTTATTACTTGGGGAGTGTTCAGTGTCCCGGGGGTGGCAAACGAGTGGTTTTGGAAACTATGGAAGGGTTAGTCAAAATACTAACTAAGTCGCGAATTGTACCAAAATTAGAACGTTAAATTTGTTAAATATGTTTGTCATTTAACCCTCGATAGATGGCAACAATAACGAGACTAAGGACTTCATGGAGAAGAACTACAAGCCGGGGGCAACCTACCAGGCATTTGCTTCCGAGTTCACTGCAGAATTTTATGATCCCGTGGAGTGGGCCAAGCTATTTAAGAGATCTGGGGCAAAGTAATCCAGAACTAGAAATTGAATTGAATACTTCATTATCGTTACGCATGCATTATATTTTCATTTACCGAATTAGATATGTCGTGCTGAACTCCAAACATCACGAAGGTTTCACCCTCTGGCCTTCCCGCTACTCCTTTAGCTGGAATGCAAAGGACGTCGGTCCTAAACGGGATCTAGTTGGTGATCTGGCCCAAGCGATTCGGAATACGACGGACCTCCACTTTGGACTGTATTATTGCCTATTCGAATTTGAGAACCCTTTGTATCTGCGGGACCAACTGAATAACTATACAACAGACGAATATGCCAGATTCAAGGTCGCACCCGAGTTGTACGAGTTGGTCAAGGCCTACAAGCCGGACATTGTTTGGTCAGATTGTGAATGGGAGGCACCCGACACTTACTGGCAAGCCAAGGAGTTCCTGACTTGGCTTTATAATGAGAGCCCTGTGAAAGACACGGTGGTCACAAATGACAGATGGGGCAAGGGGACCATGTGCCACCACGGGGGCTATCTAACTTGCGGGGACCGTTATAATCCTGGAGTCCTCCAACCTCGGAAGTGGGAGAATTGCTTGACATTGGACAAGTATAGCTGGGGATATAGGCGGAACACCAGGATTGAAGACATTCTCACCCCTGAGGAACTCCTGCCCATTGTCGTGGAGAGCGTGTCCTGTGGAGGGAATGTGCTCATCAATGTGGGGCCAACGAAGGAGGGGACCATCCAACCAGTTATGCAGGAGAGACTCCTCCAAATGGGGAAATGGCTGGAGATAAATGGGGAGGCTATTTACGGGACCGTGCCCTATCATTACCAAAATGATACGGTGACACCGGGGGTCTGGTAAGATGACTACGTTTGTTATCCTTAGAAAACAATTAAAATTATGTTGAATTAGTGGAATAATGGAGTAAATTAATATATTTCAGGTACACAATGAATCCTGATGGAACCAAGGTCTTTGCCATGATCACCAAATGGCCTGGGGAAAGCATCACTCTCGGTTTGTTCCATGAGGACAAGAAGCTCCGTGTCCAGATGCTAGGCGCCGAGGAGGTTCTCACTTGGACCATGACTCCCGAAGGGATCCAGGTAGATATTCCTCGTCCCGATAAGATACGATCCCAGTGGGTGTGGACGTTGGTATTCAGTGTTGGTGAATAATAAATCTAGAAATAATTATATTCTTGATTTTTATAAAATGGGAATTTTTCTAATGATGGCACTGCTGCGCTACTTATATTTATAGAGTTTCCACTAATATTTATATATGTGTGTATGTCATTAAACAAAGCATATAATAAAACTGTTAATTAAACTAAAATAAATTGCACTAACTAACGAATTTCATGTATATATTATTTATTCAACTCAGCGAAACGGAAATGCATACATTTTCGAACAAATTTTAATGAAAACAAATAGCAAGTTAGTACGAGTAGATAAATCTATTACAATAAAATACGGGTTGATTATAAATGTAGTAAGTAACAATAAAGGAAAATACAAAAGTACAGCAGGAAGTCTTCAACTGTCAAAACGCTCAAGCCCGTTGGATTTTATTCCAGCTCATACTAAACTTCACAGCATAGCGCTGACCATCGATTTCATATGGGATTGCGAGGGTCACATCCATTTCCGCTTCCAGGTCACGAGTGGCAGGAACCAAGTTGGTCGATAAATTCTTGTTGATCAGGGCCTCCACAGCATTCGCAACATCTTGGGTGGTAACATTTGCCCCCTTTCCAGAATCCAGGCTTGCCCCAACAGTCGCTTTAACGGCAGTACAAAGATTGCGCTTCAGAACCTCAATCGTCCAACTGACTTCCTTTCTTTTCATCGGTTCTTCATTGCGAACCTTCATGTCGCAGCTTGGGGAGGAGTACGGGCAGGCGTAGTCTATGTAGAGATCGTCTGGAACACCGGAAGGAAATTCCGCCTTGAGGTTGCCGGGCTGCGGTTCAAACAGCTTCAAGATGTTGATCGTCAGCACCTTAGTTTGGCCATCGAATGACTTGTAATCACGATGACCCGCCATGAGGTTGGAAAGTCGGTCCCTGGTCACCTTTGCAAACTTCATGAACTTGTCAAGGAACCCTTCCTCCCTCCCCTTCAATAAGTCATTAAATGGGTTGGCCGGTTCAATGATGAAGCGCTGTCGACGTGCCAGGTTGGAGCGCAATTGACCCACCGGAATCCTCGACCATTTCATTTCCCCATCGACTTCCACCTCCCGGAAGGTTAGCTTCAACGTATTCAGCTCGTAGATCATATCAAGGACGTTCTCAAATGCTCGGACAATTGACCGGGTCTCCTGATTATTCAACGCCCCTGCTTCCTCCTTCTCCCCAGCCGCAATCCCAATCAGCTCCATGATAGTGCTCCCCCCGTTAGGGTCCTTCTCGAACGTGAGGGATTTAAACCAGAACTTGGCCAGGCGGACCACGACGTGAACGAAGCCGCTTTGAGATGCCATGACCTCAAGGGTCCTCCCAACAAGGCTGCTGCTGTAGCTGTAGGAGTCTTCCGGATTTTTCCTGAGCCAAGCGTAAATCTCCTCGGGTTCCAAATTCGCTGCTGCGAGGAGGTCCACAGGGATCCCGTTGATGAACTGGAACTGGATGGAGGACTTGCCTGGCTTCCGGAAAATTGAATTGGGTCGAATTTTAAGTGCAGCTTGGTTCAGGATCAGGATGTCTTCAAAATCTTCTAATATCTCGGAGTCGTTGAATGGGGGCCGACAATCGTTGACCACGACGATAAGGTCAAGGTCCGGTTGGATCACGTCAGTCTTCTTCCCAATGCTCCCGGCAAATCGGACCTCGTCAACGGAGAACTTGGACGACTCCTTGAGCTTATCGAAAACCTGAAATGAGAAAGAATTGAAATGTCAGGGTGGAAATTAATTTTACTTCATTGAGAATTTAAAAAAAAATATCAAAATTAAATGCACTTTGACCTGAAGTAATTTTATAGTTACTTACCCTTTGCCCCAAACTTTTCCCACTGTCGATGTAGTCCTGAGGGGGCATCAACTCCTTTTCGGCGAATTGTTCGAGAAGTTTCCTAACTGCCACCCGGTAATGATTACTGGCCATTTTAAAGATTTTTTTTAGCAGAATTAATTTGAGCAGGGCAAAAAAAAACTTTTTAAACTGTTTAGTCTTTAATATTAATTAGTTAATGATGTTTAGAATGAAATGAAAATTAAAATGTCCAGCGTAAATAGAACATGACGGAAATGACGGCACACAAAAGAGCCAGCTCATAGACTTTGACTCTGACTGTCACAGTCAGTGAGTCTGTGACTCTCTTCTGATGAAATTAGAGAATTCTGGAAGGATAGTTAAAAACGTTTGCAAATCGTTTTAGACAGTGTTGAAGGTGGTTTGGTCAGGTCATAGCTGGGGAGCAGAGGACGGGAAGTTTTTGCAGTTGTCGCCAATGCAGTTGGTTGTGTCAGACTGGCTGATAATCAGCTATAAAAATGCAGCAAGTAAAAACCATGCGCTGCGCATGAGACATGAGTGCATTTTTTACTTTTACTTTGTTCTTGTTTGTTTTGTGAGGGAGCTGAAACAAAGATGCGTCAAATGAAAAGACATGAGATGACGTTTTATAAGATATGATTTGACTTTTGCAATTTTTTCATGTATTCTCAAATTGCATAAATTACTTTGGCTTAATGACTTTGGCTTATTATTGCTAATTGTTTATTCATCAACCTTGTGTTCGAATCACTCCATTTCTTCCCATTTTAATAGTTAAGTATAAAATATAGTTTTATAGTAGAAAAAACATTTTTTAATGGTGACAAACTCGAATGCGCATAATATGATACTAGTCATTTAACAAATATAGTATGAAGCTGTTCAATTAGCGTAACTAAAATAAAGTGCACTTCAAACACGTTTCAAGTATGTATATTAATTTACTCAACTCTGAGGAAAAGTTTTTGAACAAGTCCCTAATTTAAATTTAATGAGAACAAATACAGTCCTTAAGGGTATGCTAATCTATTACGGCCTGATTATGTTCAAGAAGCTCTTCTGGACCGTTGATTTTTACTCCAGCTCATGCTAAATTTCACGGCATAGCGATGACCATCGATTTCATATGGGATTGTGAGGGTCACATCCATTCCCGCTTCCATGTCCCGTGGGGCAGGTCCCAGGGTGACAGCCAAATTCTTTTCGATCAGAGCCTCCACAGCATTCTCAACATCTTTGGAAGTCACCTTCTTCCCTTTACCAGAGGTGATGGTTGCTCCTCCTACGGAGTCCAAGCTTGCCCCAACTGTGGCTTTAACGGCAGTACAGAGGTTACGTTTCAGAACCTCAATCGTCCACTTGACTTCCTCCCTTTTCAGCGGCTCTTCATTGCGAACCTTCATGTCGCAGTATGGAGATGAGTATGAGCTGGAGTAGTCTATGTAGAGATCGTCTGGAACACCGGAAGGAAACACCGCCTTGAGGTAGCCCGGTTGTGGCTCGAACAGTTTTAAGATGTTGATTGTCAGCACACTGGTATGCCCATTGAATGATACGTAACGACGATGGCCCGCCACGAGGTCGGAAAATCGATCCTTGGTCACTTTTGCAAACTTAATGAACTTCTTAATCAACTCATCCTTCTTCCCCTCCAACAGGTCATTAAATGGGTTGGCCGGTTCAATGATGAAGCGTTGCTGGCGAGCCAGGTTGGAAGGTAGTTGGTTGATGGGAATCCTCTCCCACATCATTTCTCCAACTCCCTTCACCTCCCGGAATGCAAGCTTCAACGTATTCAGCTTACAGATCATATCAATGACATCGGCAAATGCTCGGACAATTGACCGCGTCTCTTGATTATTCAGCGCTCTGGTTTCCTCCTTTCCCGCCGCAGCAATTCCGATCAGCTCCATGAGGGTGCTTCCCCCCGACATGTCCTTCTCGAACGTGAGGGACTTGAACCAGAACTTGGCCAGGCGGACCACGACGTGAACGAAGCTGCTTTGGGATGCCATGAACTTGAGGGTCCTCCCGACAAGGCTGCTGCTGTAGCTGTAGTAGTCCTTTGGATTTTTCTCGAGCCAGGCATAAATCTCTTCGGGTTCCAAATTCGCAGCAGGAAGCAGATCTACCTCGATCCCATTGTTGAACTGGAACTGGATGGAGGATTTGCCTGGCTTCCTGGAAATTGAATTTGGTCGAATTTTAAGTGCGACTCGATTCAAGATGAGAATGTCTTCGAAATCCTCGAGGATTTTTGAATCCGTGAATGGGGGACGACAGTCGTTGATAACGGCGATAAGGTCAAGATCGGGTTGAACCACGTCAGTCTTTTTCCCAATGCTCCCGGCAAAGCGAACCTCGGCAACGGAGAACTTGGACTTCTCCTTGAGCTTATTGAAAACCTTAAAAATAATTAAAAGAAATGTCATTAGAAATTAGTTTTACTTTCACAGTTTAAAAAAAAAATTGAAAATAATGCATATCACTGGAAAATTAAATAAATTATTTTGTTTTGCATACCGCTTGGCCCAAACTGAGCCCACTGTCGAGATAATCCTGAGGAGGCTTCAGTTCCTTTTCCGCAAACTGATAGAGAAGTTTCTCCACTTCCCCTTGATAATGATCACTAGCCATTGTCAAGATTTTTTTGTATCAAGAGTAATTTGAGCAATTATGTTAAACTGAAAAATATGTGCAATGTGCAGTCTCAGAGCATTAGCAATTTAGTTATAGTTAGTCTTGTCTAATTAGGCGTTTAGACACAACTGGATGAGTGGGAAATTAAATGCTCAGCTTAAATAGACTATGCGTCGGAAGTGACGGAATAGAGCAGAAGCTCGCACGCACGCACCACTGACTCGAATCCGAAATTAGAGAATTCTGGAAGTATAATTATTAACAACGTTTCAAATCGTTTGCAATTTAGTTGAAGGTGGCTTCGCCGTGGCGTATTTATACTTAATTAACGTAGTGCAATTTATTTGCAAAATTGTGGCCTACATTTTTAAGTTATATACGCCGCGCCATTGTCTGCTGTCTTTAGCCAAACGCGAAGATATAATAGATATATGGATGGGCACTTGCAAATTTAACAGTGCAAGTGGCTCAAAACAATATTATGCAGATAACAAGAGATTGAGATAATCGACATACCCAGACATGCTTGTGTGAACTGGTGACACGACATGACGTTGAGTCAGTTTTGGCTTTGCTTGTCGCGTGAGAGAGCCGTGAAACGAGTTTGGCTCCTATGAAAACGTTTTAGGAGAGTTGATTTCACTCTTGGCATTAAAATAGTTACTTATTATTATCTAACTGTAAATCACGAAGTTGCTTACATAAAAATACTTTTGCCTGGCTGAGTATAGTTGTGACTGATTTTGCCAATTATAATTTTATTGATAATTATCACATCACCACTATAATATGATTACATTACAGGATAGAATATCACAATAAAGCTTTATGATGGCCCGACATATTACTTAATTGCCTGTTCAACTTTTTTTGTATGAAACAAGGTGCAGTATGAACCCAAGAGTGTGTCGAATTGCAATCATTAATCAATAACGCCATTCCATTCCCAATTCCCCATTGACTAATATGCGGTAATACTCTTCATAGTAGAAAAATAATAATTATCAAAATGGTGAGTGACAAAGGTCAAAGAAGATGAGTCGTATATTAAGTAAGTTACGTTTTACGTACTGTGCCTGGCTGGCCCAGAGAATCTGATTGCATGAAGGTAGATTATATAAAACGAAAGTGAAACACTTCCCATTTAAATAATACAGCTAGCACACACATATGAAAAGAAATTAAATGAACCAAACATGAAACTATGTATTGCATTATAAGAAGCTGTATTGATCGAAAATTTGTAAATTGTTTAAAATGGTTTCAGTTAGAAAAGGTAAAAGTTTTCTGTTATTATGTAATTCATCCGCTTATGCACTACACAATTTATATTGCACAATTAATAATAATAATTAGCCATATTACTTTTACTGGAAGGAAGATTTCTTGAATATCTTTTTAATATATAATTTAGCATTTATTTGATCTATTATGTAATTTTCTTGTCTGACATCATAAATAAAGTATAATAATAACCACAAGTACCTACCTCATAATTTAGTCTAACAATTTAATGTGGATTTGATAGTTTTACAATCCTTAATCTCTAACTGAATTTTAGGGTCCACACCCACTTTGATGTCATTTGGTCTGGGCGAGGGATATTGACCTGTACACCTTGGGCAGTTTCAGTCCAATTGAGCTCTCCTTGTGCCCCCAACATCTCCACTGTTTGATTGGCATTCCGAGGGGCTGAAGCCAGAGTGATGCTTTCACCTGGCCATCTTGTGATCATGGCGTAGACCTTGCTTTCATCTAGGCTTGTAGTATACCTGTTGATTGGCACAAGTAAAAATATTTTTTGCTTAATCAAAATTAGCAATTTAACTTCTTTAAGAAGTAATTATTTTTCGTATTATGAAAGCTTACCAGACGCCAGGTGTCAACGTGTCATTCTGAAATGTGAAGTAGGTAGTATTATAGATTGCCTCTCCATTTATCCCCAGCCATTCTCCCATTTGCAGCAGCCTCTCCTCCTGAATTGGAGGGATTGTTCCCTCCCTGGTTGGTCCGACATTGACCAGGACATTCCCATTACATGACACGCTCTCCGCAATCGTCGTCATCATCTCTTCCGGTGTGAGATACTCGTGAAGCTCAGTATTCCGCCTGTAGCCCCAACTCTCCTTATCAATGGTGAAGGCATTCTCCCACTTGTGGGGCTGAAGGACACCGGGATTATACCTGTCGGCACAGGTATAATACCCGCCATGTTTGCACAAGGTCTCATGACCCCACCTGTCATTCGTGACGACCGTGTCCTTGACCGGGCTTTCATTGTAGAGCCAAGCAAGGAACTCTTTAGACTGCCAGTAAGTGTCAGGTGCCTCCCATTCCCCATCCGACCAAACTATTTCCGGTTCGTACATGTGGACCAGCTCGTACAATTCTGGGAGGGTCTTGAATCTCACGAACTCGTCTGTTACCAGGTCATGGTCCCTGTCATTCATCCATAACGGGTTGTACCATTCATAAAGGGAGTGGTAGAGCCCAAAGCGGATGTCTGTGTTGTTCCGGATGGCACTTGCTAGCTCGCCCAGAAGATCCCTGTGGGATCCCACGTCCTTCGCATTCCAACTGAAGGAGAAGCGGGAAGGCCAGAGGGTGTAACCTTCATGATGTTTGGAGGTAAGGACGACATATCTGCGATAACAGAAGGAAAATGTACAAACAAATTATTATCTTTATCTTCAGTTCCTTGTCACACTTATGTCAATCATGAAATGAAGCTATACAATCAGTTTATCTTACTTTGCCCCAGCCTTCTGGAATAACTGAGCCCATTGGACGGGATTGTAAAATTCTGCGGTGAACTCAGGGCCGAATTCCTGGTAGGTTGCTCCGGGTTTATAGTTCCGTTCCATAAAGCGATTCGTCTCGTTGTTGCCGTCTAGTGATAAAATTCAACGAACGCGTTAATTGCAATCAGCTTTCTAATTCATCTAGAAATTAAAATTTAACTTTGTAAATAATTATTTTTGTTACCCGTCCACTGCTTCCAAAACCACTCGCTGGCCACCCCCGGTACACTGAATACTCCCCAATGAATAAATATCCCGACCTTCCCCTGGTCATACCAACTGGGAAGGGGTCGAGCATCCAAACTCTCCCAAGTGGGGTCATAGTCTGCCTTGTTGTTCTTGTGTCTTCTCACTTTCCCTCCGGAATGGCCCTCCCAGTGGGAGTCCGCAGAGTCAACCTCATTCTGTTTGGGGAAGCTGACCTTTTCAAACTTTTGCCTCTCTTCGTTATTATAAGTTTGGAAGCTTCCGTGGCCGTAACTCCCAACTATGAGAAGTGCTAGTAAAAAGCCTAATTTAATCATTGTCACAGTTTTAAAAATATTTTATTCTTTGTCCGATCCTATTCCTCCGACAAGGAAAACCAGGGAACTGTCAATGAGCTCGTGTATGTCATACCATTTATATTGGAGAGATGACAAGGAAAACACTCTTATCTTGGTTGGGACAACAACAACTCTGATTATTTTAATGACTCTTCAAGGATTAGTATGGGGAGACTCATGCGAGAGTTTAGTAACTTAATATGAATAAATCCACCCATAACAGCATTCATCATCCTCTCTTCGTTACAGTTCGTTATCTGAGAACGCCACTTCAGCATGTATGAGCTTTTGCTGAATCATTCCATCTCGTACTTGTCCATTTACATTGGTGATACATATATGAACATGAACACTTTAAAAAAGGAGGAAAGTGACATATAAAACATTTTTCAGTTCAATCAATGAAATCAATAAAAATAGTTATATCATTGCTTTGCCCAGCTTCTCCTGTTATAGATATGACAGTTTGGGAGCTGAGCCTCTTCAGTAGGTTTATTGACACGATAATATGTCTAAACCTACTTGATATGGAGTTGGATACTGCATGATGGATTAGCTTTAGGTGTTGGGCTGGGTATTACAACATTTATAAACCGGCCATAAAGACAATGGCAATGACACGATAATAGTTTCATGGAAATGGAATAAATATCATAATTCGAGTGATTTTTTTATTGCTTATATAAAATCAATAAAAATGATTGACAAGAAAACATAGCTGTTGACCTCTATTTGTACTTTTGGGACAAAGGGTTTGTTGTGTTTAATAATTTATGCAGTGCAATTATGTATTGGATAATTATTTTAATGACAGTCTGTCATGGTTGATTAATTTGTAAATAAATGCATATTTAGGTAGGTAAATGTAGTTTATTTATGTTTACTTTTACTTAAATATACTAACGCTGGCCTCTACTTTTGTTTGTGATATGACTTTTCTTTGCATTTGATACCGTTATAGTTACATAAGTTAAGAATTCATACTTCAGTTCAGCCACTCATTCATTAAAAACTAATGTTTCAACTTCCAGACAACTTCCAGTTCCAGTTCCAGTAGTTTATTATGCGTTTATGTAGCCGACTATTCATCCCATGAAAGAGAAAGGCCAGCTTGTTTATCATGTTTATCAAAGTCGAGATTGTATCCATAAAATGCCTCATTTACTGAACTAAAATACCTACCCCAAAGCTCATATGTACATATAAAATGCTATAACTCTCATCATGAGTGTAAATTAATTTGATAAAAAATGTCTTGCTTTATTTGTAGTTTAGTAGATGATCACCGATTACATCCACTTCATAATATATCATGCAGTAAAAGAAATTTGGAACTCAAATGGTCTAATTCATGGATGACTTGGTTTGATTCCTGGGTTTTATTACATAACGGAACATGAAATTATGTTCATATTTTGAAATTAGTTTTTATTATTGCAGTGATTATCAACTTGCCAAATTGAGTACTAATTATTCATATTTAAATTTAAATCATATTTACGTTGGAATACCAAAGTCCACACCCACTTTGATTTAATTTCATCAGGATGGGGAAAGTTGACACGGACCCCATGGGTTGTTTTAACCCACGTGAGATCTCCCTCCACTCCCAGCATCTGGACACGTTGATTGGGTTTGCCAGGGGCTGACGCGAGAGTAACGGTGTGTCCTGGGTAGCGTGTGATCATGGCATATACTTTGGTTTCATCGGCACTCATCGTATACCTGTCAATATAATCATTGGCAATTGGATAGATATTTTCATTTGCTTTGCGCAAATTGGAATTATATTTACAAATTATGGGATGGACAACTTACCAGACACCCGAGGTCAGCGTATCATTCTGTGCCGAATAAGGAATGGTATTGTAGATAGCCTCCCCATTCACACCAAGCCATTCCCCCAGTTGAAGCAACCTCTCCTCCATAATAGGTGAGATTGTTCCTTCGCTAGTTGGTCCTACATTGATAAGGGCATTACCTCCACAGGACACGGTCTCCACGATAATCGTCATGATCTCCTCAGGGGTAAGGTAGTCCTCCAGTTGACCTTTCTTCATATATCCCCAGCTCCGCTTGTCAATGGTGAAAGCATTTTCCCACTTGTGGGGTACAAGGACCCCGGGATTATATCTATCCGCGCAACTCAAGAAGCCGCCATGCTTACAAAAGGTGCCGTTGTTACCCCATCTGTCATTGGAAACTATGGAGTCCTTTACCGGACTCTCATTATAGAGCCAAGCAAGGAAGTCTCTGGACTGCCAGTAGTCGTCAGGGGCTTCCCAATCCCCGTCCGACCAAAGGACTTCAGGATGATAAGTGTTGATAAGTTCATACAGCTCCGGGAGGATCTTCTTCTGTACAAATTCGTTCGTTTCAAAGTGGTTCCTTTTGTCATTCATCCACATTGGATTGTACCATTCATATAGGGAGTGATATAAGCCGAAATGGAGGTCCGTGTGGTTTCGGATGGCATTGGCTAACTCGCCCAAAACATTCCGGTGAGGACCCACGTCCTGAGCATTCCAGCTAAATGAGTAGCGGGAAGGCCAGAGGGTGTAGCCATCATGATGTTTAGAGGTCAGCACGACATATCTGATAAGGTAAAACATGTTAGGTTATCTGAAGGTGCTTATCAGACTATCCATGCCAGTGGAACGATGATAAGTTTATTGCATTCTTACTTTGCCCCAGATCTCTTGAGCAACTCTGCCCACTGCACAGGGTCATAAAACTCCGCTGCAAGCTCGGGAGCAAATTCCTGATAGGTTGCCCCCGGCTTCCGATGGTTCGCCATTAACTGGACAGCGTCATTGTTCGCTGTCCCTAATTAGTAAAATAAGATAGTCATGTCAGTAAATATTTAAATGATTACAATTACAAATGTACAGTTATGTATTTATTTTGTGTATTCAGCGATTTTTACTTACCTTCTTTCCACTCCCACCAAAACCATTCGGTCGCTACCCCCGGAACACTGTACACTCCCCAGTGGATGAAGATACCGATTTTACTCTGGTCATACCAGGCAGGATTAGGGCGAGAATCTAAACTCTCCCATGTGGGCTCATATTGTACTCTCGTGGCTTCACTTGTTGCCTTACCCAAATTTGGTAATGGTTGGAAATCGGCAGAATTAGCCGTTGGAGCAACTAATTGTTTCGCTGCTTGTCGCGCTTTGCTGTTATAAGATTGGAAGCTGCCATGACCATAACTCCCAACTATGACTAGGGTTAGGAAGAGGCAAATGTTTGTCGTAGCAGCCATAATACTGATAGTCGCAAAGTTCAGTTATTATAATGCAATTTTTCTCTATTCCATCTCAACTGCAAGGAGAAATAAAACTGGCAATGGGTTCAAGAACCGGATAAGATTTTTATAGCTGAGGTGAGATAAGAAAACATCAAGGATTAATTCTGAAATTCAAATGTCTAAAGTCAAATGTTTGAATCTCAACGAGTTCAGAAAGTATTTCTTTCATTTTGGGCTCCAACAGTCAATGAAGCTAATAAAAAGTATTGAATCGCGTTTGTTATGTAGGATTGGACAAGCCTTTCTAAAAATACTTTTATTTATGCATGATATGACATGTACTGTTTATGAGCATAGGTAGTCTTGTCTTAATCGTTATTGTTCAGACAAAAAGGGTCTCGCCCTCGCCTATTTTTATGCAAACTCCCGTTAGACGAAAGTCTAGGTCCTTTTGCACCCTTTTGTGATATACCTGGAGAGAGTTTTATTGCTATATTAGGGTCTTAACTGTACTTTTGTCAGTTACATAACTATAATTACTACAATGGCACTTGCTTGCTTTCAGTCAATTCACATTATCATCATATCATAATATGGATGTCCTTTTGAACGATATTTTGAGTTTTAATGCATGTAGATAATATTATTAATTAACTAAACATTTAAGTTATTTATTTGATAGTTTTTATTGTCCTCTAGCCTACATGTTAACATGTTATACAATGCTCATTTGTAATTTAATTTAAATCATAATTAGGCTGGGAACACCAAAGTCCACACCCACTTGGATTGCATTTCATCGGGATGGGGAAAGTTGACACGAACTCCTTGGACAGTTTCAGTCCAGGTAAGATCCCTCACCACTCCCAACATCCGAACACGTTGATTAGCATTACGAGGGGCTGATGCGAGCGTGACGGTTTCACCCGGGTATCGTGTGACCATTGCATAGACTGTTGTTTCATCTGCACTCATCGTATACCTTCAGCAGAAAATTAAAATGAAGAACAATTTGGTAATTAATTACTGAAGAATTGAGTAGAGCTACTTACTACATACGTCATTGATGTGACCTTACCAGACTCCGGGTGTCAGCGTGTCATTTTGTGCCGTATAAGGAATCGTATTATAAATAGCTTCTCCATTCACCCCAAGCCATTCTCCCAGTTGAAGCAACCTCTCCTCCTGAATTGGAGGTATTGTCCCTTCACTGGTTGGTCCTACATTGATCAGGGCATTCCCTCCACAAGACACCGTCTCTGCGACGGTCGTCATAATCTCCTCAGGAGTGAGGTAGTCCTCAAGCTGGCCCCTTCGCATGTATCCCCAACTTCGCTTGTCAATTGTAAATGCATTTTCCCACTTGTGGGGTAGCAGGACCCCAGGATTATACCGATCCGCACAAGTCCAGAAACCCCCATGGTCACACCAGACCCCATTATTACCCCATCTGTCATTTGAGACTACGGAGTCCTTCACGGGACTGTCATTGTAAAGCCAAGCAAGGAACTCTCTGGATTGCCAGTAGTCATCCGTGGCTTCCCAATCCCCATCCGACCAAATGACATCAGGATGGTAAGTATTGACCAGTTCATACAGCTCCGGAAGAACCTTGTTCTGTACAAATTCATCCGTCTCAAGTTCATTCCGCTTGTCAGTCATCCACATCGGATTGTACCATTCGTACTGGGAGTGGTATAGGCCAAAGTGGAGGTCAGTGTTATTGCGGATGGCATTGGCTAATTCGCCCAGAAGGTCCCTGTGAGGACCTACGTCCTGAGCATTCCAGCTGTAGGATAAGCGGGAAGGCCAGAGGGTGTAGCCATCATGATGTTTGGAGGTCAGCACGACGTATCTGATAAGGTAAAACGTGTGACGTTATCTGAAAGACCTTCTCATAATATTTATGTCAATGATATGATATGATCATAAATTGCTTTCTTACTTTGCCCCAGATTTCTTAAACAACTCTGCCCATTGCACAGGGTCATAAAACTCCGCTGCAAACTCCGGAGCAAATTCCTGATAGGTTGCACCTGGCTTTGTATGCTTCTCCATGTACTCACTAGCTTCCTCCCACCCTAGTTAACAGAATTTACAACTCAATTCAGCAAACTTTTAAATATTTACTGATGTAAAAAAATTTAACTCTTGTTCTAACCTTCCTTCCATTGCCACCAAAACCATTCGGTCGCTACCCCCGGAACGCTGTAAACTCCCCAGTGGATGAAGATCCCGATCTTACTCTGGTCATACCAGTCAGGATTTGGGCGAGAATCTAAACTCTCCCAAGTGGGATCATATTGTACCCTCTTAACCCCACTTTTTACCTTCCCAACATTTGCTAATTGTTGTAAATTCGCGGAATTAGCCGTTGGGGTATCTAATTTTTCTGACGCTTGACGAGCTTTGCTATTATAAGATTGGAAGCTGCCATGACCATAACTTCCAACTATGACTAGGGCTAGAAAGAGGCACAACTTTATCGTTGTAGCCATAATACTGATGGTCACTGCTCACAAAGTTCAGCTATTAATGCTATTAAGCAAAAAGCTAAAAAGCTATTAATGCAATGGTTAGTATGTGATCCGCGGCAGGGAGAAATAATACTGACAGGGATTGTAAGAATCGGATCAGATTTTTATATCCGAGCTATGGTGAGAAGGTCGGCTAAAAGGACGTTGTTGTCGACTTTCAAATGACATGCTGTCGATTTTGATTAATTGGGAAATTACTATAATAGGTCTAACGCATAGCATAGTAAATGTATCGGTGCCGGTGTCTTGATGCCTCGGCCAATTTTATCAGGCTTGCCTTTTATTATAAGGTAATGTATATTACCTGCTTCTGTTTAATATTTATCAACATAACTGTCAACGAGTTCAGAAAATTTTCCTATAGTCAATGTTTTAGTCGACTCGAATCAATGGTAAACGATTGACAGGATATCAGTTTTTGAAAGCGATTTACTGTATACAACCTTCCCCATGAACCGAAATTCGAAAACAAAACACTTATATTATATTATCTGTTACGTAACTGTAATTTAGAATCAATCGGTCACTTTAATCAATTCTCACAACTGCTGGATGACTTTTTATCAGCTTTCCCATCCCCAGAAATTGTCAAATCAAAATATGTACTTGGGTGTAACAATAATAATAATAGTGATAATGATAACTCATCATCACCGATAGCTGATAATATACTTTTTGAGTGAACATTATTATTCAATGACAATTTGAGTCATGACTCATGATCCATGATCGACAACCATTAATAATTGATCTGAACTCGAGGTTATGAAAAACTTTGTTAAGTGGGGTAGATTAACTTTAATATGGACAATATAGTTTTCTCAAATTTTTCCTTCCTACTTATCTTTAGGTATTTTGTGCTTTTACTCGGAAAATTGAGAAAAAAAATGAATGTAATTTTGAGCTGAAAATTCCAGGTATTCCAAATATTTGCTACTATAATAGATACAACCGACATAATCTTACATAAGCAAATCTTCAGCAACAATCAAACTATTTACAAATCCATTGAGCAGCGTCATCGCGTAGTTAATCTTTAGATCCGTATCCACAATCCCCACATCCCCCACCGGAAAGGAAATCCTTTGCAACGATTTCAAAATCCTCTTCATCTCCCTTGGCCTAGCAAGTCTGGTAATCTGACTTTCCCACGAGGCAAGGACCTTCCCACTCGTTTCGTACAACGAACACCCATTATCAACCATTAGCTTCAGTATCATCCCGAACAGTATTGTGAGGACCGGGGTGAACACATAAACATTCCATGGAAGTAGTCGGTAACCCCAGATGGTCAGATTCATGCACAGCAGTAGCAAATAAAAAGCCATCCCCAGATACGACCCTAGCATCAGCTTTAAAATAGGATGGCCAATCTTTTCACAAATTTGGTGCTGCCTGTATAACTGAAGCTGACGATAATGGCTTAGTTGGGTTTTCAGAAGGTAGTTTTGAATTTCCATCCCGATCTGCACCATGGGCAGCCCCGTGACAAATGCAGTTTTTATTGCGATAAATCCGGAAACGGCCACAGTGAATATGGTCATGTAAAGTAAAACTTTGAAGATTACGTAGCTTTCCAGTGGAGGGCTTAAATTAAAAAATTGTAGCGAGGACAGCGCCACCAGTATCATGCTCCCTGGGTCCATTTTTAAATAGACGAAAACAACCGGAACGAAGATGGATAGGAAGGTCAACGACAGGGAAATGAGGATCCCCGCTAATCCCATCCAATCCACTGGTCTTGTGCCCCGGATAATTTTCCGGATTTCTAATTGCAGGAAACAGTAACTTTTGAGTCAAATAAATGGCAATACAATTACTCACATTTAAATATTTTCATATTTGCCTTGGAGCTTACCTGTGAAAACAATATAAATTAAATCATCCTTGTCATATTTAAAATTCGGTGAAAGTTGGAACTTTCTCTTCGCTGACACCCCAAAATTTATACATTCGACGTATTCCATTCCGTACCGGAACATTATGAAGTCCACAAGGAGTGCAATTGGCATCAATGCTCCTGCACATAATGCAGCTCCGATTTTCTGTATCGTTGAGAAGATCCCCGGATGGAAAATCATTACCGGAAGGAGGAATGTTACGAACACGATACTTCCAATGGTAATCAGCACAACATTTACAAAGTAATAGGGATACAGTTTTCGAGTATTTTCTTCGGATTTCCACTCTTCCTTTTCAGGATGGTAAATTATGGGGAGGTTTTTGTATACCAAATTGTTAAATTTCTGGTTGATAGCATTCGCTTTGAGAATCAGCGTGCTCATTGTAAAGATGCAAATGGCTTCTATGCAGAAGCATTGCTTGTTTCAAGAGAAAGTTCTCTGTCGACAATACGAGATTTAATGCTACAATGATGAAGCTTGCCCTTCTTCCTGTAACTGAGGCTTCCCTTTAAAATTTCCGCAAACTATTTGTATTGTAGCTCTGGCCGACTAATTTTTTAAATCTTCTGGGTCAACCAACTACCAATTTTACCTAACCATTTCAATATACATAGTTTTAAATTGGTCTGTTGAAAAACTAGTTCCTATATTCAATTTTTTGGGCACTCGTTTTTCTTTTCCTGCCTGTATGAAATTAGTTTAAATGGATTTTTTTAAACTAGAGCAAATAATAAAGCATAATTGAACCTGATTATGTGTGTGCATATGTGCACAGGAAAGCCAACATTCAATCGTCTCGATTTCTATTTGGTGCAAACCTAGCAATTTACAAAAAAAAACACAGCCAAATCATTATTCGAACGTTGTAAATACATTTAATCTATAATGTAAAAAGGTCCGGAAGCACATTTACTAATATAAATATTCATACTATTTATTAGATAAATCTAAGCAAATTACTGGTTGGTCACATAGAAATTCAACCAAGGTAAAATTATATCTAATGATAATGATGAGTTTTTCAGGGGAATGTGTAATTTTCATAATGTCGAGAATTTTATATCGCAAAAGTTAGGTATTAATTTAGGAAAAGTATTGGCAAAAATCTTTTCCAACATGTCATATTATGTCATAATCCACTTGGCTACATTAATGATCTTTGTTGTCCTCATTCATTCTCAAAACTGCAAATTTCCAGATAACTGCAAATTATGAACCAGATAATAATGAAATGCAATAACTCATGCATAAACAACTTTACCAAACAAACCATGACTTTCATAACACTTTTAAAAATAATAAAAATATCAAATACATATAGTTTTAATATGATAGTGCGAGTATTGTAGTATCATTATGTAATATATACCATAATTACATAAATTCCATGTATTTAAGCTAGCTAAAGTAATTTATAGTGCATTCCAGTTTCAGCAATATGTGAAATTTGAGCAAGATTGTGATTACTAAGAACTCGTCATTATCAGCATAAATTGTAAGAAGGTTGCATTACTGCATATGAATGTGCACTACAGCTAGGTTCATTTATGTAACAATTTTTATGTAAGTAAATCTTCAGCAACAATCAAACTATTTACAAAGTTGTTGAGCAAATTCACGGAGTAATTAATCTTCAACTCCGTATCCACAATCCCCACACCCCCAACCGGGAGGGACACTGGCCGCAACGACTTCAAAATCCTCTTCGTCTCCTGTTGCCTCCCAAATCTGGTAATCTGACTATTCCAGGATGCAAGGACCTCCCCACTGGTTTCATACAAATTACACCCATAATCAATCAGCATCCAAAGTATCAGCCCCAACAGTACTGTGAGTAAGGGCATGACCAAGTACAAGTTCCATGGGAGCAATCGATAACCCCAGATGGTCAAGTTCATGCAGAGCAATATCAAATAGAAAGCCATCCCCAGATACGACCCCAACATCAGGTTTGACATGGAATGATTTATCCTTTCAGAAATTTGGTGCTGTCTGTATAACTGAAGTTGGCGATATTGGCTTAATGGGGTTTTGAGGAGATAGTTTTGGATCTCCATCCCGTTCTGGATCATTGGTAAACCAGCTAGAAATCCTGTTTTTATTGCGATGAATCCGGAAATGCCCACACTTAAGATGAGTATGTAAGTGAGAACCTTAAAAAACAGACAATCTTGAAGGGGATGTGCCAAATCAAACAATGATGGGGAAGATAGCGCCATCAGAACCATGCTCACCGGGTCTACCTTTAAATAGACGAACACGGTTGGGACGAACACGGAGATGAAGGTGGCAAACAGGAATGTGTGGACTCCCACCAATCCATACCAGTCCACTGGTCCAGTGCCCCGGATAATTTTGAGGAGTTCTATTAAATGAATTAATGAAACATTAAAATTATGTAATGAAGTTTAACAAATGTTTTCAAATTGCCCCACCCATTCTTACAGTAAGTGTCTACCTGATAGCAGCATGGGAATAAGATCCTCATTTTTGTAATCAAATTGAGGCGGAAGTTGAAATTCCCTTTTCACAGCCACAGCAAAGTTGGCCCCCGCAGCCAATTCCCTCCCATACCGGAACATTATGAAGTCGGTTAGAAGCACAAATGGCATCATGGCGCCGGCACAGAAGGTAACCCCGATTTTCTGTATTGTTGAGAAGGTCTCGGGGTATAGGATGATTACGGGGAGGAGGATTGTCGGGAATGATAGACTACCAAAGGTGAGGAGGCCAAAATTGATAAGATAGTAAGGATACAGTTTTCGAATATTCTTTTAAGATTTCCACTTCCCATCTTCGGGATAAAAAGTTATGGGGAGGGTTTTGTAGATTAAATTGTTAAATTTTTGGTTGATAGCGTTCGCCTTGCGAACAAGTGTACTCATTGTGACGAATTGAATTGTTGAATTGTTATACAGTTTTTTTAAATTAAAGTTATGTTACTATGAATTGTACTGTTAAAATGATGAATAAAGTGTCCTTGTAAAAAAAAACGACAGCTTCTTTCAACCTTCTGACTTCTGGCTGACTCTAGTAGTTTGGCAGTAGTTGTTAAATGTCATTTAGCTATCAAGACATTTTTTTTAAATGGTCAGGGAAAGTAACTACTTATTACCCCCTTAGGAATTTTAATGTTTTAAAAAACTAATTTATATTTTCCTTATCTGAAGTACATTTTTTAATAGAAGTGGGCCAGGAAGTACAAGCCTAATAATGAAGTAGAATTATGTTCGGATAGTAGATACACAGTAAAACCGTGTATTTAAGTAAGGGTAAAGTAAATGCCAAGCTTCCATCGGGCCTGAGTTATGCAAAAGTAAAACCAGCAATTTAACAAAAACGACCAAATCAGTATTTTGCGAGCAGCATGTCATGAGATGACTGCATTTAATTTAATACGCATATATTTAATGATACAATTTGTTTGATAAATCTAAAATAATTTATTGCTGCTGTTAAAAATCCAGCTAAGGTAAATTACATCTAATGATATATAAATATAGCTTTATAATAGGGCGAATGTTAAGGAGAACATGTAATTTTGGCAACAGAGAGAGAGCGGCTTTTTCTACGCAGTATGGAACTGAATTTCGGGGAATTTTATTTACAATCTTTTTTAATACATAAGTGTAGTTAAATGGCCCACCATCAATTAGTTGAATTTTTTTTAATTTCGACCATTTGTATATCTTTGTTTACCGTAACTTGCGTTCGTTTATGAGTATTTTGACGTAATAGGTGAATTTAACTCCAAACACATACTTCACCATTTGGATTTGGAATGTGCAACTTTCAAATGGGGAATTTTGAAATCGGGAACTTTGATGTAGATTCATCTATCATCTACACGTGCAAATTTTCTTCAGTGAATAAATCTTCATGCAATCAGCCCTATTTCCATAAGCATTCAGTCGAAATACTTCGGTAGACATTCTTATTCTTTCCTTGGCCCCTTTGGAATATTTCCCATCCAGAAAAATTGTCACTTCAAACTGGGCTGATTCATACTTTTCTATAGGTTTCAGGCTCAAACTCAACCGAAACGTGTGGCTCCCTTTGAAATTGGAAACAGAACTATTTGGCATATAACTACCTACCTGAGAATTGGTCTTTAGTTCCGCTCCAAATATTTTCTCAACTTTGTATTGTTGGCATTGCTTGAAGGGTTTTAGCCAAGAATTTATTGTGTCAACTGCAAACTGTGCTAATTGAGCCGGTACTGGAGAGTATTTCGACAACTTTTTGTAGGTGGAGCAGGCGCACCAGGTCTCATCAATCCCGGCATGGTCACAGGTCCGCTCCTTGGGAATGGGAAGGAATAAACTAATTCCTCTCTTCACAGATCCCGTTCCCTCTTTCTTCTGTCGAGTCATAATTGACTTATCATTTAATTCCGCCTTGTAGTCTAGAACATCCGCCAATGTAGCATGTATATCGTATGGGGTCGTAAGTCTATATTGATTTTCTAAAAGATTGGCGAAGGCACTGGAATACCCTTCCTGGAACCACTTGGGCAAGAGGAGAAAGGCAAAGGGCATCCTATTCTCTATTCGTGCTTGTTCACTCCTCATGACAGGGCCAGTCCTCCAGCCATGATCGCTCAATAAAATAACCAAAGATTTGTTTAATGCGCCGGTTTCCTCCAGATATTTTAATGTATTTAGAGTGTGGTTATCAGCTATTGAGGGATATTCCGGCTTCTCATGAATTCGACTGTTCCACATGAAGTGGAAGTAGGGGTGGTCCCGAAGGGATCTGAAAACTTTCCTGGCCTGATATTGAAGCAAATACAAGACAGGTTCATCACCGAGGCAGTAGCTGTTTTAAAAAGAAGTCAAGTCAATTTAGGTAATTAAGAGTTTCCTGTTCCAGGAATCTATAAAAGATAAAAGATCCTTACCGTGATGCCCCAAAGGACTCGCTCCTTGAATTATACCAGCTTATGAAAGGATGCAAGTAGTAATCCGTCGGTTGTCTTCTGAAACCCTTAAATCTGTAGTTGAAAACGGAAGGATAGTCATCTCCATAAACGGTGAGGTAGCCCTTTCTGGAAAAGTTTTTCCATATCCAGGGACAGTCATCGAAGAATGTGTCCTGGCTAGAGTCATCCTGCTTCCCCTTCCACCATCTTGGTTTTCTCTTTACCTCCCCAAACATGTAGCCTGTCAGGAGGGCCAAAGTGTTGTTCAAGGTGGCATCCCCAACCTTGTTAAAACCTTGAAGATCAATCCCCTTCAAATTGAATTTCAAGTAACGGAAAGTGTTCCCCATCAATCGGATGAAGTTGAGTCGGGATATTTGATCAAAGCCCATTATAATCACGTTAAGTTTGTCTTTGTCCGGGGATGAATCCACATTCTCCGCTGGAGCTTTGGGCTTGGGAATATAAAAAAGGAGCTCTCTGTGGATAATTGATTTCATTGTCAAATTGATTGATTTCAAACGGGAAGACTCGGCTGAAGCATTTGACATCTCCCAGCAGTTGACAATTATATATTGGGAGGGGAAGGGAATGGCAGTCGTCTTATTAGTTATAACGAGGCAGGTGTCATTCTTGACGTCCAGAGATCTAAGAAAGTAATCCAAATTACATATATCATTATTTTGTCACATTTTTTTTTGGGCCGGGGTGACATGCGATTTTCGACCATTGGTAAATCATATGTCACTGCGGATTACCTGTAACTGTCCGATGTACTAAAGCGAAGATGCTCATAACAGCACTTTAAATAATTCGGCAGTTGACCCTTCATGATTATTAATGGCTGGCCACTGCTTTCCTCCACATCAGATCGGAAGTAGTAATTCTTCGTTTTGCAGTTGAGGATGAAGGGCTTGAAAAACTTGGTCATTGTTGGAGCATAGGGGTCCATGACCGGAATTTTACATGCATTTTCTGAAATAATAATTAAAACATTAACATTGTAAAATGACAGCAATCAAATGCGATCTCATAATATGAATAGTATCATTAAATATTAGTATATGTTTAAAAACCTCTCAGTTTCTCAACTTCCTCTGGGACACTTTGAGCAGTCGACGTAGTTAGTTCGGCTATGCTCCAACCATAATCATAATTGGAGTCTGAACTCCTTGTTGTCGCGAACAGGTAATAAAACAATGGGATTGATTGTTGCAGGAGAAATAGGCCAAGGAGAATTACCAAGAATTTGACTTTCTTCTGGTGTCTATGAGGAGCCATTTTAACTACATGTTAACTACATGTTAAACGTGCACCATTGCAACAACTTGGGAGAATAGCGTACACATGACGAACTATTTTAATCACATCAAGATCAATAAATATTTGTCCTTGTCATTATCATGAAATCAATGAAATCTGATTAATGAACATATAAACTTTACGCCCGTTCATTGGTTTTGGTGATATACCAATAAGTAATCAGACTATAGGATAAGGAGCTGTCAATTACCCTTTCCTCTGATTGATACGTAGTCAATTTTACACAAACTAATTATGACCAATCCCCTCAAATCTAGTCGGCATAATTTAATGCGATTTTTACGGAAGTAGTAAAATGGAAGTATAAATGCATTTCCCTAATGATGTCCAAAGTGACAATTAGAGAATCAACTAATGGCCAAAATATTCGTCGTGAGTATGCCTATCAATACACTAATGCAACATCACCTCACACTTCGAACCAAACCGAAACCTATTTGTACTTTATTCTACGCCTCGTGCTCAAACCGACGATGCGAATTTTGGATGAATACAGAAGAAAACCCCATGCTCGTTTTGCGACCAAGTAATTGACAAGTCGTGCCATTGCCTTTAAAGAGATTTCTATTTCTATTCGTCTTCGTGACAAAGTGGGATATCGGTCGGGTTCATATTTGGGTATTGGGTAGACAGACACGCTATGATACAGATATTGCATGCAAAGTTGCAAATAAATTCGTGGATTTCGAATTGTATGTAGTATTATCAACAGTATAAAGTATAAATAGTGACTGGACTAACTGGACTGGACTACTTTCGCAATATCATTTTATGTGGTTATACTCGTATGCTCACCTCACTACTCTGGAGTAATGTGTACTCTGTCTCTTTCTCTCATGCAGTCCAAGTCCACTCATCCACTCTTAAAATGTGCTTTTGCTACAAAACGGTGAGCGTGTCCTTTATTTTCATCTTGAGTACGTCCTTTCGAAATACAAAATTGACGAATAATAAAAAAAACAATGACATGGCTTTTGCGAAGGTTAACAAAATACAAATATTATGTTTTTCTGTTTCTGGGCAAATATGTTGTAGAGAATCAATAAATCTCTATAAATACCAATAGCATATTATTCGCAATTTATTTCTGATTGAATAAAAATTTCCTAAATTTTAGCTTTACATAATATTTTTTAATTAAGTAATTATAGATTATATAACTACGTTACTTTTAATGTTGACAATTATGTCTGCAGTGCTATGAATAATTAAAAGGAGGGTAAATTTTTTCAACGTTTTAAAGCAGATTTAATTAAGATTGTGCCATTTATTTTTGTTCTAGATAATATTTCGCTGGCATAATGCAATTATTACATATTCCCTGTTAATGCTAACTAAATCATTTTATTCATTCCCCAAAAGAATCAATCCAACTGTATTATTAATGCAAAAGTCCAGTATCATGAGTGGGGTCTCCCTCTCAAAGAAGTTACTTTGGAAGAAGGTGATCTTCAGCATGGTAAATGACTTCCAGTATTTCGCCAGCACCCGCCTTTCCCAACCATTTTCACCTGTTAGTTTCCCATCAAAGGTTACACAACCACCCCGATTCACAACAAGAATACTCCTGGCAAACATTTTCCTCGGGTAATTCAAAATAAATAGGATATTTGTCAGAGTGAAAGTCCAAATGACAGCGACGCTTAGAATGGGAATGGTTATCTCAAAATGGGAAACAGTGATATAACCCGAAATACAAAACATTAACGGGAAGGAGGACATCAACAAGGTGAAAAATATTTGGTGGAGCTGATTGTAACTCACAAGGGAACGTTTTTTGGGTTAGCCATCAACTTGGGATTGTGCAATAGTGAATATAAACCAATTTTTTGCGCTGATTACGAATCTGAAGTCCGTTTTCTGTCAATCGCAAATTTGGGCTCTAGGGAACATCCCCAAATGCCAACATGGGGTACGGATATACTAAATTTT
>JAQIXQ010000407.1:0-30990 GCA_034700485.1 Pseudosinella alba
CATACACATTGGCCCCGATGATTGTTTTCCTCCGCACGTTCCCTTCCTTTCAAGGTTGATTAGGATCAAATAGGCACGTATCCAGTCAGAACGGCAGAAGAAAAACTTCAAGGGACTAGAGCAAGTTACCTATGTGAATGTGGAACTCCTTTCCCCCATTACATGCCATACCGTTACGTTGCCATATAGCACCATTCCTGCACCAGCACCACTCATAAAAATATTGTTCTTTTTAATGTTTTGATCTCCGTCATTAGTCTTCTATGGGCACATATCATGTAAGTACTTACATGGCATAAATATGAATTTGTGCTCATTCTCATTAGTAGAAGTGGAAGGTAATTTGTCCGGGCATTTTTGGTCACTTTTGGCTCCTAACGAAATCCATAATTTTATAGTAATTATGCACGTGTAGCTAGAATAAACCAGTCTAGTTCTTGCATAGGTTCAGGTCACATCCATGGCTTGGCTTTTGCTTTAGCATAATATCCGTTTTGCCGTCTTCTCCAAACAAATTCATGAACGTGAAGTTGGAGTTACCCGATAGGTAACTATAGGTATGTACATGTGGACAATTCTATTTGCGGACATAGCAGGGCTTACATTTTTTAATCATGTTTTTGGACTCCTTTCTCCGGTAGGGAGAAAAATATACTTTTTAGCATGGACAAGGTAAACCGTTCCCCGTGGACAAATTAAATGTGGTTGTTCCACAAAATAAATTTATCATGTAAGTACTTACATATGTTCACGTACTCAGATAACGTTTCCTACAATATATGTTTTTTTTGTCTGGAAATTGGTTCTCCCGTCCACTCTCCATGATTTGCTGTGGTTGGTAGTTGGGAGGGAGTATGGATGGAAATAGAAATAGGCGCCGTTAGCCATTCACCCAAACAAACTAGTGGAAATCATAATGGGTGACTTCCTCTTATCCACTCTCCATATTTTCTCTTGTTTATACAGAGTGAAGTGGAGGAGGGAACGTTGACCGGATCTAGAAAAATTAACTTAATTCATGGTACTGTCGATTGTACCAAAAGCATTATTACTTGTAGTGAGCATATATATATTAGCTGTATTGAGTTTCTAAACTCTTTTTTTCACTTGATCAAGCTTCATTAAATGCAATGGTTTGTTTATATTTTTTAATGAAAACAAAATACAATAAAAATTCGTGAAATTCCGCATTCCCTCAATTCCTAAAAAAAAGCAATCGAGGAAGTAGTTAAATATCATCGTGATTATCCTAAATATAATATTTTTGTATGTGCCGGTCTGTCTACATGATGCAAGTACAAGCTAAATGGATTACAATTATGATACAATGATAATAGTGAAAGATAGGAGGGAAAAGGGTTGTGAAAGTTTTTCGATCGGAAATGATTTCCTTTCTCCCTCTCTTACTTGGCCTCATCCTGATTGCTTGTAAAAGTTTTTGTTTGGTAAATGGCAATATGAACATTAACTGTTTTTGGAGGAGTCACCCTCTCATGTCTATCACGATGAGCATATTTAAGTAGTTAAATATCTAGCTCATTCACTTCACTTATAAGTACATGTCTCATATATTATCATGACATTATATTCGGGGAATGGTGTAGATAACGGTATGAATATGGAATGAAACATACATAACATAACGTAACATAACCCTTTTTCGGCTTTCTTACTATCTCCTCCCCATCATATCACCACAAACTGTTTCAGGACTCTTCTGCTCTAGTCATTCAAGAAGAGGGAAATATTGTGGCTTGTCCAACCAATGACATTCATTAATAGAGCCGAGATGCATAATATATAACATATTCTTATTGTATGGCATCTTGTATGGGTCTTCTTCTAGTGATATGAATAATATGTCATCATAACATTTTTCTCTTCCTCTTCCTTCTTGTACTGTTTTGACGGTTGACTTGCCAAAATAGTATAGAAGGCGGGGGAAAGATTTGGGAAATATTGTTTTGATGTTGATGTCAATGTTTTCTGGTCGTGTTCTGGTTTCTTCCTGTGATTTTCCACCACCGAGAAGGAGCAAAGGAGCTTTCTCCTTCTCTCATGTTTTTTTTTGGATTTTGTCTTTTCCTTGTGTCATTCCAGGTCTATGTTGGGCTACCTTTTATAACTATACTTATATGAATGTACATCTCTAAATTTTTATTTGTTGTTGTTCTTGTGTTTTCGGCCACAGATGTGGGACTGGGATATGTGGATGAGACTGCCAGACATTCGTAAAGGGCGTGAATGTATCATTCCAGATGTGTCAAGAACATACCATTTTGGGGCTTCTGGCTTAAATATGAATTCCTATTTTCAAGACGTCTACTTTAAGGTTAGTAACGAGTGTGACTGTACTTACAAGTGAATTTTTATTTACATTAACAAATCATAAACACTCGAAAATATAAATTCATTTCGAAATTATCATTAATAGTACAAAAAGTTCATTAATCATCTGATACAACAATGGATTATTTTCGAGTATTTATGACTTGTTGGTGCAGTGATATGTCATATTTCCACATATTCCATGAAGTACATGATTGTAATTTGTTTTTTAAAGAAACGATCTTTCAACACGTCTCCCGGTGTCCGCCTTACCGACGTTGATAGGTAAGTGAACAATGAACGGAAAGGAGAAAGTGGATGTTGTGGGGTGGTTTGGTTTGGTTAGAGAAAACGGGAAAGAGTAAAATAATACACACATACATACATAAGTGTATACTTAGGTACTATATAGCATCAGCTTTTAGTTTTTGGGAACAGTGAACAATGGAAAGTGGACTAAATTACATGAAAGGAAAGTCAGTCAGGGAAAGCAAAGGAGAGAGAAAATATCTACCGAAAACCAGATATGCTTACTTTCCATTAGAGAAACTTATATCTAGAGAGGAAGATGTTGATGCCATATTTCTTTATCCATATCCCATCCCATTCCCATTTTTTTCTTCTTTTACCAAGTATCATCGTTAACCCACCGGTGAAGTGAGGTAGAAAACCCGTGTTTTCCCTTCCTACTCCCATTTCCTCTTTTCTGGCTTTGTGGCTGCTCCTGAGATAGATCCCCGTTTTTTCCCTTCCATATACAGATACGTATATACTTATACTTTCCCCAAAAAACTTTCACCGGAGACATGTGAGCTGCTGGTGGTATGGTTACGATGTAGTAGCTCTATAGTAGATTTTGTTTTAATGTTGTCCCATCAGTCTCATCCCATCCTCCTCCTCCTTCTCACATTTTGTATCTTTACCCCCATCCATTTGTAAGGTGTGTAGCGGAACCGAAACCAGTGTCTTTTCCAGGAAAAGTTGGACTTTCTCTCCTCCACCTCTTCTTCCTCAACAGTATATACTCCGTTTTCCCTTATCATATCGTTATATGAACCAGCCATATATATAAAATAGATTTGTTTTTAAACGAAAGACTACGACGATAAGGGAAAAGGAAGAAACAAAAACTGTCTTATTCATTCCCCATTTCACATTCGCCCACCATCTATTTCAAGGATGGAGGAGACAGTCCTCCTCCGCTTGTAATTAATGTAGAAGTTTGAGAGGCTTGTAATAAATCAGCGGAATAAGACTCTTCTTCTGTCCTTCTTGCTCCTCTCCTCTCCCCTGTATAAAATCAGTGGGAGGAATATGAACACACCGCCACCGTCATTGAAGGATGATTTTAAGCATGTTTCTTCCATCCAGCCATCCATCCATCCATTCACTCTCTATAACTGAATGTCTTCCGCATTTCATCCTGTCATCTTCCCCTTCACATTTAAAGATGCTTTTTGGTTGTCTTGTTATCCTGAAAGGAAATTTTCATTCCTTGGTTGGTTTGGTTCCTTCTTTTCCCCTTCCATTCTCTCCACTCCTCCTCAGCATTCATATTGACATTTGAAATGGGGGGAGAAGATTTTCGCGGTGGTGAGTCCGTCATTTTCCTGGCCTGATGAGACCACAAAATATGTAGATATCCAACCATTTGAGTCTTTTCAAACTCCTTTCGTGATAACAACTTTTAGAATATTTTATCTATATTGGCTCATTTGGGCACGATAGTAGGATGGGGGAAAGTTGACTTGGTTTTAATATTTAATGAGATGATATGGACGGGGAGAATGATTGACATGATTTTGATAATATATTTGTACAAGATTCATTAGTTGATTCGATATATACTTACTTATGTATGTATGGATTGGTAGACTGGTGAATAGAAATGCTAAAATTGGTTTTGGTCCCGTCATTCTATTATCACATTTCTTACATATTATATTTATTTCCACAGCTTGAAGCAATCAACCTACGAGAAGAAAGTCAGAGACCTTCTTGCCATAGCCACCGTTGTGGACCACAGCAAGTCCCCATGCGAGTCCAATTTCGTTCCAGAGACGAAGGTTGGTCATATATAAAATCTATTATGTCAAATATGTTTAACGTATGAGTATCGGGACACCGCACATTACTTATCCTATCCACAACTGTGCCGTACAAGGGAAAACACTTTCCCAGCCAATGTATTTGAATCAGAAACTTTGGAAACGTCATTATCAGGAAAGTTGATGGGAGGGTACGTAAACTTGTCAAAATTTTAATTTGTTGGGGAAACCAAACCTCCCTCCTTAATAAGAGCAGAGTAAGGCAGAGTAGGGGAATGTCTTCCTAGTATCCACCCACGTATGTCTGTATCCTGTTATGCGATATATTCCTCTCATCCGACGAAGAAAGAGAAAGTTTCCCATTTCATATCTTATTCCGACAAAGATGATTTGCGAGTTGGGTAAATATTAGGAGCAGAACCGTCTTGATAAACTTCGTGAGAAAGTCCCCGTTTTATTTCTCCCTTATCTCTTCCATTTTACACCGGAGAGAGCTGAGAGAAGAGGAATGAAGACGCTTCTTCCCTTAAATGTTATTTCCACTTTATTATACTATTTATTTATTGTTATCATTTTATTGTCTTTAAAAAGAGGCTCTCATAACTCATTCCTTAAAATGGCCGGGAGGGCCATCCATATACATACCTCAGACACCAGCACCACATTTCATTTGGAAATGGAGCCGACCGACCCAACCTGATAAAAATATTATGCACGGGATAAAGTATCCGTGTCGGCGTTTCACTTATTACGACTCTCCGACTCTCTTATTTTTCGAAATATTCGTGTCCGAAGGAACGCACAAGATAGATCTTAAAAATGGGAAATAACTCTATATTAACTTTCTCCTTGGAGAAATCCCATCCCGAATACAATAGCGCATATTACATTTCTGGATCTGGATACTTTGAAAAATATAATTTTTCAACTTTAGTTTTGTCTATTTGGAGTGTGGCGTGGTAGAAAGATTAAAGCAGTTTTACAGAGGGAAAAAAGAGCCATGGACACGTAGGTATAGCCAGGGAACAATTTTCAATATTTGTATGAGAGCCCCACTTGTTTCCGTTGTTTGAATAAGTAAATAAATAAATAGAGAGAAAGAGAGGAGGAGGAAGCAAGCGGTCCAGGCCTAGCGCTTCTGATCCTAAACTCAGGAAGTTTGAGAAAATGATAAATATTTCATAATAACCAAGGTAATAATCCAGTTTTGGGAAGAGCCCAGTCGTAACTTTCCCCGTCCTCCAAGAAAGGATGGAGGTAAACAATTGTTGCTATTTGCCAAGAAGATTGTAATGTGGCTGTGGATTGTGGATACATTTCTCTGGGAAAATGAAAGAGGGGGACTGCGCTGCTGTGTCCCGGGTACAATAATAAAATATATGATAGTAGCCCTGTCGTTCATTCCTTTTTCTTTCTCTTGTTTCAGAGTGAAATTTACGTAATGTATATAAAAATGGATGCCCCGAGGGACTTCAAGACTTGGCTTCAAGTTGCAAAGGTAAGACATGTGTATACACATAAATATGCTTCTGTTGCCCTATGCTAATTTTGTGCCGCTACCGGTGCGTATTTTCTTTTGTGAAGGTATTTTCTGGGGCTCTTTGCTTTATGGTCAGAAACCAACCGTTTCTTTTATTATGGGATCCGGAGAGGGGGAAGTCAAGCAAGCGTTGAGAGCTTACCTATGGAAATGGGAAAATAAATTTTCCACTTTGGAGCGGATTTTCTTTACTTTCTTATATAACATTACCTTATTGCTCAAAATGAGTTTTCCACTTTGTGATTTGTACCCACCCACGGACAAGGACATTTGTATGGAAATATTATGTTTATGTACACTTTTGTTTGTTATTAGGAAATTAGGAAAATATGAAGCCTTTATTTTATATTTCATTCACGGAGTAAATCATTCCAAGCTTGGTTTCCCTCCCTTCTCCCCTACTTCTTGTAAGTACTTGATTTCTGACCAAGCAGGGCACTCCGCCAGCCACAGTCTATAAATTGTCCGTGGAAATAAATGAGAAAAACAAACGGTTTTTTATTCGCTCCACTTGACTGTGTCCTTTCCTCCTGTCATATTTCTCATGCCATGTCGTGGGTTGGCTATATGAGAGGGGAAGGGAAGGGCACAGTAGATAAAATGAGTTAATTTTCTCTAACTGTTTTAATATCTAATTTTCTTTCGTTTTTTCTTTAATGTTCTCGACACGCCCTCCCAACCTTTGTCATCGTTACTCTTACACCCAACTTTGGATTGTCATTGGGAACTCGAAAGTGTTTCAAAATATGGGACTTGGATGCCCGAGGATATCACAAAGGAATGTGGAGAATTCACTCCAAGTCAAATCAGCTCTTTGTCGTCGGAGTTCCTTTCTCCCCCTACTCGTAAGTGACTTTATATCTCGTATTATATAACTGTTACGAATTTACCCTATAGTCATATCGCCAAGTATCTTTGTACACACGGTGAAGTAGTGAAGATAGATGGGTGGTCATCAGTAAAATCATACCGATGGCGTCCGGTTATCAACCTTCGGTAACCCTTTTCCTCCCAAATAGATTTTTTCTCGGTGAGAATGACATCCTTCTTCCTCTCCTTTTCCAATATCAATATACTTACCGGGGGAAACATAAGGACAGTATCATTCCAAAAATGATGAATAATATCCCTTCGCATAACCCATTCCTCCCAAGAAGAATACACGGCAATCAGTCACGCGACACTCACGATCCAGGAAACGCGTCCTTCCCATATTTTATTTATATGGATTTGGTTGGAACAGGAAAGCTAAAAGGGGAAATAAGATAGAGGATGGAGGATATGGAGAAAAAAATAGATTGAAAAGGGCTTTTTATTATTTCCAGCTTTAATACTTGAGATTTTTCATATTGACATGCACAAGATAAAATCCCTTCCACTTATTTTACTTCCTTTCACTCCCCCGTAAGTATATTTGAAGAGGGGGGAAATCTCAAATGCATATTCCAAGCCATTCAAAGGATTTCGACATTTTTCTCCCTCTCTCTGTCAATTTTTTATATAGGTACCTATATGTATTTGAGTATATTTGAAATTTTGAATGGAGTGAAGTAAGTGGGGATGCCAATCGAAAAAAATAAGGATAAAGCCACTTCATCCACACAGTTCCCAACAAGCTGACGGTTTAAAGTCGAATGCTAAAAAATGAAGTTTTTGGATGAAGAGGAGAGACGGAAGTGAAATAGAAGTGGAGAAAAACTTCTTGTTGTGAGATGATGGAGACTATATCATATAAATGTAATCATATTTTTCGGTAAAATCATGAAATCATAAAAATATGTATAGTTATTAGGTTTTTCTTTGTGAATTGAGCAAAATGAAATGGGCTATAATATCATATTAGTTCTTATCATATCATCCATATTTTCGTCTGTTTTCCCCTAAAGTTACCGATGGTTTTTTCATTCTCCCGTTCTTTGTAAGTATTATAATGAAAAGTTTTTTCTAAACTATACTTTCCCTTAAAGCGTCGCTAATTATCAGTTCTTGAAATAATTTCTGAATTGAATACTTTTTTCAGTTGTTCTGCGTTTTAGCAAAAATCAATATAACTATACCTATTCCACTAATATTTCATATCTACATCCTTTCATACGTATTTGAAGGCTTCCGTCCTCCTCTTCAGACACATTATCATTTTGTATGCTCCTAAACTCAGAGACTCTCTTTGGATTGGAGTGGGTTGTACTTGAGAATAGTCTTTTAGATGAGATGTTTTTCTATAAAGATGTTTTTAATGCAGTTTTTAAGAGAATTGAGTGGGAGAGAGCTCCTTGAACAGTCTCTTCCCAAACAAGAACAATCCATTAGGCAGAAATGCTTTGATCCTGCTCATTGTTCAATGTTCAATCCATTGTGAGAGTTATCCATTTTTGGAGATGAAAGTAAACGAAGAGAGAGAGAGAGTCTTTCAAATATATTTATTAAGTATCCATATTTTTTCAATGACTCTTCGCTCCTCATTCAAGAGTTGCCAATAGAATACAGATGGAATAGAATAGCTATTAAGGATGAACTGACTGAACAGGGAAACATTAAGATTTTTAATGGATGGGAATAGTTAAGTATTCGTCGTAAATCATACTCGAAAAAAGGTATTAATTAAATTGTCTTTTCTGAATTTAATTATATTCTTTCCTTTTTGCAGAAACTTCAAGCCATCAAATATCACTCCCATCTACCTCGACACGGAGTCCCAGCAAGCGAAGGATGCCCGAGGGTACTGAACATAAATTTTAAACGTATCAATTCCACAAATTCAGACTGAGCATGGATATGATGGAGGAAGGAGAAGAAGAAGTGACCGTGAAGTGAACTGGAGGAACGATGCACGGAATGGGATTCGATGATTTCGCTTAAATGCCAAGCCAACAACGACATGAAAAAAAATCAACCATTTTTATTACAGGAATAATTTACTTTAATTATGTGTTAGCTGTCCTATATTATTCTCAAATTATCGATAAATAAGAACAAGATGACGATATATTGCATAATATATGTAACTATATTAAAGAAAAAAATCTCTTATGAATCTGCTGATGAGATATGTGCTAATTTTAAGTACTATATTATGATAATATGCTATATTTACAACCAGAAAAATCTTGTATTATGCTTTAAGGTACATACATAATCTTTCTTTTTTTAAAAATATATAAACTGTCTGTGATGTGATGCTAAAGTTGTCATACTTGAACTTTTAACTTGTAGAGATATAACTACTGTTGAAGAAATTAAACTGTTGGATTAATGACTAGTTAAATATACCCGTTTTAATGTTTAAGGAGAAAAATACGTAGATTATGATCATAGTTTAAAGATATGTATAAGTAGACTTTAATGGCGACGTAAAAATATGACTTGTTACAGTTTTAGAGAGAAAATTAAATTGGGATTGTGTCGCATTGTTATAAATGGTATAACGATTTACTTATAGAGAATGAATAAAAAGCAAGCATGTTAAATGCCGTTTTCAATATAAAAAATAAATCGATTTTCAGTTTGGTCATTTTCTTTCGGCCGGAACATCCTTAATTAATAAATTCAACCATGCATGGATTGATTGGCATATAAATACAAATAATTATGTCATATGCGCTATGTCGTAGTCAATTCATTTTATTTAAAAAATTCAAAGTCATACAATTCAACAGAGAACTCACATCAATCTACTAATTGTAAGAAGTTTGCATATTTAAATAAATTTATACTAATTTAGTACATAACCTGCATTTTAATTCCATAATAATAATTTCTCGATTTCGGGTTATGTTTTCGCTTCGGCAATTTTGAATAAAATCGCAATTAAAGTTAGCGTAGATGGTTAATAGTATAAATTATGATACATAATTATAAATTACATCAGCCTAACAACACTGTAACCTAACTAATGCGTTGGCTTAATATTTAAGTAATTCTTAATGTTGTCTACTTTCTATTTAACTTTCTCCAAAATAGCAACTCAATGTTACAGAATTGTCCATCTTGTACCGGATCCATACACTCCAGCAATCTGGAATTCAATGTCGACCCGGCGAAATCCCCGAAGCTCAGTAGATGGCTCCCTCATACAAACTAGTTATCCGGGGTAAAAGCGTGGGTATCTTTTTCAGTTTTTAGATTTAAATTTTTCCTTCAGTTTAATTAGTTCAAATTGCCATTGCAAGATGGGGAATTTTATAGATAATTATAATAAATATAAGTAACTGTTACATGTTTATCCACAAAATTTGGAATTTCATATACGTCCACTTCACAGCTCCTCTACAATATACATAAATTGATCCACTGAATTAAAATTAGTTGTTTCATCAAGCGAAAGTTTTGTTAGCAAAAATTACTTTCGCTTCATCTGTTCATCATCTCCCAAAAATATTTAATTTACTATAAATGTGACGGTATTGTCCTTAATCCCTAACTAACATTATCATTATCATTATGCCAATTACCAAATTCCGATTGAGTAAGATTTCACACAAGATCATCATCACAAAAAATTATCTTTACTTAATAGTTGGACTCCCCCACACCTACACCGACACGGGCTTATTTTTCCCCTTCTTGCATCGATCCTTATACTCAATTTGTGCAGTAAGGGACGTCATGGGGTAATCCGCAATCTCGTGGATGGACTCATCCATACTCGTTGGCGAGTGATGAGCGTGCTCACGACAGCAGCAAATGCTCTTGAACATGGTTTGGACTCGGGCAGGTGTGAGATGACACATGACTTGACAGCATCCACAGGAAAATACTCCCCGGCTCCGTTCCGGGGTGGGTGGCGGGATTCCAGGTGGGGCTGTTAGTAAACTAGCTGCTTCTGAGGAGGGCCGGTGGCGCTTGGCATAGCGACAGAGGAGCATTGTCAGAAGAATCAGATAGACCCCAAGGACCACTGCAACGTAGATCCCTGTGTAGGAATAAAAGAGAAAGTTCCTTATTATTATCCTCTTTTTATTAAAATGAGAGGAAATATATTTTACTTGTAAATATTGTCCTGTTTGATCATTTACGTTTACTTTCACTTTAAAATGATCTTATCTCATCTTACCAGCATTGGCCCTACTCGCCCTATGCATGGCCAGCAGCTTCGCCTTCTGATCCGGCGGCATCATGATATGTTTGTAGTGGGGGAATGAGCCGCCTATCCCGTAAGTGGAAGTTTCATTCGCAAGTCCCTTATTTCCCGGGGGCCGCATCATTCTTATCACCTCATGTAGCTCCAAACTGTATTGGGGAAAGTTATTCATAAGCAAATATTTTTTTGGAGAAAATTGTTCACTTTCAGAGATTGAGTCCGGAGGAAATGTCCGGTGTTCTAAGTTGGGGAGCAGGAACGGAACCTGGTCCGACTAAGGGTTTCCACAGAGAGATGATGATGATCCTTCCAATTTAAGAAGCCTGAAATTTAATGAAAAATTCATGGATCAAACACCTGGCCCACTTTCTATTTGAAAAAAAAACTGGGAATATGTGATGCCAACTCAAATTCAAAACTTTTATTGGGATAGATAATAAAAAAACCACCTATTTTGCAAAAACGCAAAA
Organism: Pseudosinella alba; assembly: GCA_034700485.1. Classification (NCBI taxonomy): domain Eukaryota; kingdom Metazoa; phylum Arthropoda; class Collembola; order Entomobryomorpha; family Entomobryidae; genus Pseudosinella; species Pseudosinella alba. The sequence goes on from JAQIXQ010000407.1 coordinate 11,467, forward strand.
ATATTTTGCATGTCATGTTCGGTTTTGGGATCAATCATATAACATCCCAAGTACCACATATTCCATTTGCCCTGAAAATATGTTTGGCAATAGTGATCGGTGCAAGATGCGCGGATGCATAGACCTAACTGGCTTACTTTTACCAAACCAAATACTTAATGTCTGGTCACGAGAGAAAAAGCTCTCAAGCAACTTCTTTTCGAGTACTTAGGAGCAGAAGTTGGAGGAGCAGGAAGGTTTCCCCTTGCACATTGGGAGTAGGAGGAAGGTTAGGTGAATAATTGCATCTGTAATGAATAGCCAAGGAGCCTTGTTTCAGCATTCAGTCCCATTTCCCATCATTGTTGAAACTTTATCCGGAGAGAAAGAGTGAGAGGTGCAGGACCGGATGCTCCCATTCTTATTATTTGGCGGTACCCCCATCTCCATTAGTCCACTTTGGAGTTTGGAGTCTCACATTTTTTTATATTTCTCAGTAGGAAACTAGGGATTCGGGAAAAATACTTCTTATAATTCCCTGATTCCCTTATGCTCCCAACTTGCTTTACCAAGGGCTGACCTTGTTTCACTATGCATGCGGTAGTTCTTGGAAAGTATGTTTTAGAGAAAAATACGTCTACTTTTTCCATAGCATCCGCCCTGAATTAATTATTAGGGAACACGTGCATCTACAATATGAAATTTAAATTAGAGCAATAGTTCAAGAATCCATTTGTTACATGGAATATGGTCGATGTAAGGAGAATGTGAAAAATCTCTGGTGGGTAGCTGGCAGGATCATGGGAAGCACATGATTTATTTATTAATTGTACATTAAGCTCAACACCAAAGCTATCCCCAAGCTATGTCTGTGCCATGTCTAAAGCTATGTCTGCGTCTGCCCCCTACTATTGCACGATTATTACGGCTAAAGGCGGAGTTAAATTTTTAAAGTTTGTATCTGCCCGTCTGTCTGTTCGTTTGCTCTCTCCAATTTTCATTACTTGATCAATCCGGAAGTACATTACATTACAATGTCGCCATTCTATGTTAATACTTTAATTATGCTAACGATAATATTAGCTGAAGGCGGTTGCCAACTCAATGATCTACTATGCACCAGTGCGAACTGAGCACTAGTAAGTGTGAATTATTAACGCTGCTGCTAATATACCTAATGCTCCCTAATGAGATTACGCAATCGTCCTGGATAAAGCGGAAGTTTGCACTGTACTCACAACATTAATTTTTAGAGTAGTCCCTACTATCTACTATGAGCAGTTAGTTATACAAGGGAACCTTTTTATTTTTTTTATTCCTTGCCATCTTCATCTTCCACTCAGTTTTATGATGTGGACTCCTCTCAATTATTCTCTATCTGAAAATCAGACCATGTAAAAATTATAGTCAGCCTTACTAGTGGTGACACTGGCACACCATGCCGTACCATACTATTTCACCATTCATTCGCTTGCTCATTTCCACGAACCGAATAAAAAAAAGCCGTACACGAATTTTGCGGGGATATAACCCACTAATTTGCATAGAAACGATATATGGTATGGCATGGGGGAAAGTTAGTGTGTTGCTGAAAGGGGGCTTTAAAATAAGATGGTATATATATTCTCTCCCCTTCCCCCATTCCATTCCCCCATCATTGTGTCTCCTTCTCATTGACGGAAATTATGTTCTGAAAAAGTGGGTGAGATAAGCAGACAGTTTTATATTCGGAGCTCTTCAACCATGTTTAATTCTATGGGAATCATAGTAGTTTCCAACGGGATGGGGACATAACCGTCGTGATATAAATACATTTTGTTCACAATAGGCTTGGCATAAGTCCCGTATTTCTGCTTCCTTCTTATTCCCCTCTTAAAAGAAGGGAATGCAGTATCCCAGTATCAGATGTATCCAATCCAGTCCACATCATTAAAGGAATAACGGGACATTTCCGTTAATTAAATGGTATTATCTTGTGGGAACTCTTTTAACTCTTTTCTCACGATCGGAATGAGCGTATGAAATGGGATGAAGTTAATACGGACGTATGATACATTCCATTTCTATTCTTCTCTCTTTGTTACGTGTGATCCATTTTTGGACGCTGTCAGGAGAAAGTATAGTTGATAGATAAGGCTCAAGAGTGGGACAGAGTCCGTCTTGGTCCTATTCAATGGCATTAGGTATCCCCCATCCTTATTTTCAAAGAAATGTGGAATTGAGATCAAGATAATGGTTAATGAAAGTCCTCCTCTAGCAATTTAGTTAGAATTGGGCTTATCATTTTTCTAAGCCATAAATAGCATCATGGCATGGCATTAAGGAAAGCAGAATAGTCAGTCTGTCCATCCATCTATACTCTTTTATGGCGAGCTTTGTTCTGGGGAAGTGTAATTCGCAAACCAAATCCTCGTGAGTGCCTTTAGGGTGTGTGTATTGTGGCTATGGCTATGACTTATATTTCATTTGTCCCTTTTTGCAAGGAAATCCATCTCAATTAATTTGCTAGTAAAGTGATATGATATGTATCAGACAGCACTTCACGTTATTTTTTGTTCTTGTTCCCGTAATGGGTTCATTAGTGGGGCAGTGCTTGGTTTGGTTTGGTTTGGTTCATCATGCGTTACCTGCCTGCATGTGTGACGTCAGTCTGTGTGGCTGCTGTGGCCTGCATCATCATAATCATCTAACTGGACATTCCAGATATAGCCAGTCAGTTTCGCTATACTCACTCGGGTAGGGATCCCTATTTGCTTGCAACTTGGATATGACCTGGTCCTTTTCAGCTACGTCTACGTATAGTATTACTCCCTTTATTCACCTTAATTGGACAGGTGCATATCAGTAATGGATACGTATTTTAATTATTCCCTGCTTTCACCAGTACCTAAGTGCAACAAATGTAAGGGGAGATCACTTTGATCATTCCCGTCAAGTTACCCCGTCCCCTGTGTCCTTCCATGTAGACATTTTTACATTTTTATTTATCAAAACAACTTTCAAAGAATTGCACAATCAACATAGGGACCCAATCAAACCATTATTAAGTCAAAAGAATATTTATGGTTCGTACTAGGAACCATACACATTTTTCCCCCTAGAATGAACGTAAAAGTTAATTAAATTATGAAATTATGTATAGGAAAGGAAGGTTCCCATGCATATATTGTCATAGTTTTTCATTTGAAAAGTTTAAGGCGGATTTTGTTCGTTACGAGAGGAGCTGATTATGGGCTGACAAGACCTTTGAAGATGTTTCCAAGAACCTTTTTTTGAATTATCCAACTAGTCGAATGACTTTCAGGAACGGCGATGGAAGACCTTTGACATGTTGTATTCACCACATGGAGAGTCAGAGTCAAGTTTCCAAAATGGGGAAATTCCAATGTCTACATATTTGTTTGGAAAGATGGGGATAGTGATGACGATGATGGGTGCGGAATGCCGACGGAACGGATATAATAAGTAATCAATAAATGAGAGATGCAGAGATGTATCCATCCACAATGATGAAAGTGATGAAGGAAATGGGATATCAACTAACTAGTTACCAAGCCAACACATGAACACTCACTACTTTCATGATGATGGGGTGGAGGAGAAGGATGGAATGCGACCATGCTTGGAACATGCACATAAGTTCCCGGAATGCCTCTTTCAATTCGTGTTGTTATATGAAAGCTGGAAAATCAGAGGATGACTATGGTGATGATGCTGGATTAAGTCAATCAACTTCAAAAGCACAATGTACTCTTGTAGATTACAAACGATGAGGGAGATAATATGCAATATTCTTGCACAAAACGTACTTTCCTTAAACTTTCTCTCATGCTGATTTTTTTTCTTCAAGAGCCTTGCTTGCGCAATGTGAACTTTGAGAGAATTTACTCTATTCGGATTACTATTTGAGGTTGTATAACTTAGTAAGTAGAATCCCTGGAAGGATGGAGGAGATATTGCTCATTCAAACTGGAACTCAAGCAGTTAGCCATTTGAACAGGGAAGTGGAATTAGTTATGGAAAGATGGATTATCTGGGAACTGCTTCTGGTGGGAAGCTACATATTTTTTCGGGATTTCATCAGTACATTTATTTGCTATGATTTTCTGCAGTCCTCTCACATGTCACGAACGATGAGGACTAAGTTAGTTATGTACGTGGCTTACTCGTTGACCATCATTCACGAAGGTACTTATATATTCGTAGGTAACTTATTTCTTTATCCCATTTCGTAAGAGTGCGTAGGTGCCATCCAGTTTTGGCTCGGGCTCTGGTTGTATTCGAGAGGCACGTGCTGTGACTAATACTTTGGAAGTGTTATCCGAATCTAATTTGATGATGATCAGGATGACATATGTAATATTGCTCAATCCGGAATATCCGGATTCCGGGAGCATTAAATTTATAACACCTTTTTGCGCACGGAACTGACGATGAGATGAAGTGTACGTACATATGCTACAGTCAAATATAATAAGTGTTGCACAATTTTCTTTTCTAGAAAATCCCCTTTGTCGATGTCGATATAACACCTCTGTTGATTCTAGTATATATACATAGTAGAATGCTTTCATATTATTATCATGGCAGTATATGCATATGATTATACATAGATACATATATAATATTATGATTCCGAAAAATCCGACTTAACTGGTTCCTTTGATAAAAGGTCAGCCTAGTCTTCATATTATATTTAATGAACACAGTTCTCAAGAAGTTTTATTTTGATGACAGTGAATGATTCGGGAACAGATATTCAGTTTCCCTCTGCTGGTTAGGCTGTACGTATTTCTATCAGCGTCAAACAGAATCTAACCATGTAGGTGAATATGAAGTTTAGAGAATTTCAAAATGTTATATTTATACCACACCTGGCACCTGTATAAAGCCGCTTAATTATAATGATGACAGAGAGGACAGGACATAGGAGAAGATTAATGCTGAAAAATTGTGAAATTGGGAAACCCGGTTGGTTGAAGTTGGAAGTGAGTCTGGAGTTAACTGAAACGAAGGATGGCAGACAAATCTAGTCTGCATTATAGCCATGCCAAACCTAAGTATATTTTTACATGGACCACTCGATAATCTTTCCCCGACCGCGAAGGGCAATCATTTATACATTTCATAAACTTGGAGTAAAGAAACTTGCTATATGCCACCAAAATTTTTTGGAAATGGAGAATCATTTTTTCTTGAAGAAACAACCTTAATTAAAGGAATTGAATAGGAAACCCTTGAAAAAATCCGGCTCTGTTAAGTTGTGTGGAAATGGAAAGATGAAATTCCTTATTTTACAGAAAGCCTTTCCCTGCTTAGGAATGCCCCTTACACTAATTTGACTTACTTTCACCTTTGTTTTCTAAGCTACTTATGCAATCAGGGATGGGAGATTGCACTGGAGTATAATGGGATCCCATGCAAAAAAAAGTGAACTTTTGCCCGTGTGTAACAATCCCGGTAAAGTTTCTGCACTCCTTCTAATAAAAATGGACTATGGGGAGGGATAAGGTTAGAAGCAGTGAAATATCTTTCTGATCACTGTTAGGTTACGTTACGGAAAAAGGGAAAGTTTTGATGTTACAGAAAGAAAAAAAAACTTTCCAAAAACAAGGATAGTACCCATAAGGGCCTACACATTTTACCTGTGAGATTGGGTAGAGGATTTGCTGAAAGCGAATCTGTGAGACATCCGATATATAGAAGTAAGTATGTACCTATGTGTCTATATATGTATATATATTTGTGTATTTATGTCTGCTCTCCTAAATTTTTCATGGACATGCTGATGAGATGCTCCAAGAATTCTAACCACGAGGTCGATCATGATAGTGATGTTGATGATGCACAGTGGATCCCGGTAACACTACTAGTGGCCTGTCTATCCCAGGGAACCACAGGGACACTAAGGTTGGTTGTCACATTGTGGTCATGATAACCTTTCCCCATCGCCACTTCGCGTTCTCCCCCAAGTCATAACTCTTCCAGGGAAACAATAGGGGGGACTCTATGACTTTGTATACTTGCATGACAACCAATATAATGAATTGGACTATATTAAGGAAATGGCAGCTTTGAAACCAAAAAAAGTAATAAGTAGTTTGATGCCGTCTCTCAAGCCATATCTTACCTATAGCATATAACCAACAATGTAGAGAATTGATTAGTGAGAGAGCCGAGAGAATGAAAAACAGAAGATAAGAGTAAAATATGGACATAAAAAGGAGAGACCCGAGAAAAGAGTATGAATGTAGATCTGTAGGGAGAAAGGTCCATTTGTCAAAGGAAGTGGGAAGTACAGTAAAGGAGTATCACAATTGGACTGTCTTGTGTACACGGCATAGTGTGTTTGCAAATTTGTATGGCGACAATGCAAATTGCGGAGTTGGCAGCTCTGGAGCACGTCCCCATTCCCAGGACTCGGCTCGGGTCTGACTGACATGAGTGGATACGAAGATGATACAACATGAACAAAGTGAATTAAAAAAACAGTATATATTTTTGGTAGAAAAAGTGAAATTGCTTGGTGAAGTTTTGGCAAAGTTGTTGATGATGATGATACCGCATTTAAAAAAATTACTTTAATGCAACATGGAATCTAGCATGGGCTGGTAGGATTTTCCTGAAAAAATATGCTAACTCCAACGGTAGTCAGTTAGCCAACCAGCCAGCCACCCAAGAAAACGGAGCAAATTGACGCTTTTAGCAATATAATAATGTGACAATTACTCTTCCGCTCCTTTCCCTACATTTTCCTTAATGGTTCCTCTTAGCATTATTTGGAAAATTGGAACTGTGGCGGGGTTGGGTAGGAGTTGCCTCGTCTATATCCCAAAAGTTCAAACTTTTTCCGAGTTTTTTTTTTGTTTAGCGAAAGTGAAAAGTTTTTTTCCCTGTCGCAATCCAGGAGAGTAAAACTTGTTGAGCTTGTTTTCTCCTACACATACAAGGAGGGAGCAAGGAGGGAAAGGGGAGTTCTGGGAGTTGACACCGACAACAACAACAACAGCAACATTCCAGGGACATGGACTATGGATATGAATACACAATCCTCCTTGAATTTTTTGTTGTTTATGAAACAACAAAATTCTAAATAAATAATCATGAACGACAATTGCTCCCTTACAATTAGTTTGACACAAGTTTCTACAATTGGGAAGGAAACTTTTTTGTAACAAAAGGGGAGTTTGCTGCTCCCTGTCCTTGTCAAAGGATCCCACCACCACTATTTTTGCGAGAGGAGGGAGAACTGAATTAAAGTTTTGGTCTTTTTTTTTGTTATAAAAATTGAAACGAAGACTTTCAGAAAAAAAATGTTGGACGCTTTGGTTCAAGGTCTCGTGGAGAAAAGCCATTGGCTTGACTTGCAATCTCATTATAAAATTTTCACCGGCGAATATAACTTGGGGAAAGTGGTAATGTAAAGTAATTATAATTTTTTACTCCCACCATTTTTACCCCTTTTTTTAAATGGAAGCACCTACGCATGAGCTCTGAGTAAATTGCTCTTGACAAGATGGGAGTCTAAGTAAATGGAATGTTGGGTCCATCCTGATGTAAAAATACAAAATAAATTGGCGGCGGTGTGACGAAAATGGGATGGATGAAAAACATGTCATATGCTGAATGCAACTCCGCATCACTACTTAAATCAATTTACTTTTTTTACTCAGGGATCTTATTCCTTTTAACACTGAAGGCTTTGTTACTTTCAACTAACTTTTCTTATTTTAGGCGAAACGCTGCCATGTATGCTGTAAATATAATTTTTCTAAAGATACAAAACTGCTTGACAACTTTGCATGTTTCAAGCTCATTCCCCTTATTAGAGTAGCCCAAGGAACACTCTTAACCAACAACCTTGGGACTGTTGGGGAAAAAATCCAGCTATTTGGCTTCTACTTTCATATATACGCACAAGGTGAAAGTAAATCCAAGTCGAGTGAAGTACCGCTTCCCCCATCCATATTGTAGTTCCCTCCGGTTTTTTCTGGTGCTTTCTCCCTGCCTTACATTGAGGATATGATATGGGGATTCCTAACTCCCTTAAAAAGGAAGTTATTAGGGGATTAAGGAGAAAGCGGAAAACATAGTCATGAAGGATCATCAAGACAAGAAGCCGGGAAACTTTTCAGGATTGAGATGGGAGAAGTAGATATATGTCGAGTGGGAAGAGAGAGATCCCGAGTTTTGGTAAAAGGAGTGAAGTTGAGGCAACTTGAAATGCTACCAAAAATTTCCCATACTTTGTTTTGTTTCTCTCGGGCGATGGATAAAATCAGCCTTGTTTACAATGCCGATGATGATCATCATCATCTAGTCCACTTTTCACTCTCGTCCATCCCATACGTAAGATACATGACTCCTGCGACGAGACGAGAGTTGGGGGCAACTTTTTGCTTTTTAGCGTAGGTGCTGGCTGAATTTTCAGTAAAATGAAGAAACGGTCAGCTTGTTTTTCAATGCATGTTTTCCGGTAAAGTTAACAACCTCCCAGGCATGTACTCATATTCCAATTTCCAATGAAAAATGTTATCGAACTTATTTTTCCTCGTGTTCTTCTTGCTAAATATGAAATTGAAATGTTTCCGATCCACTGGGTGAAAGTATATTTTAACTCTGGGCACTACAGTGCAGTGGAGCGTGCATGGGTAAATAAAGAGAGAAAGTTCTCGGTACAGTTATCAATTCGTGGAGTGAAGTCTGTATTCTGTACATAGAAATATTTAGAATGAAAAGTTTGTAATCATGAGCAAAATCATCATCGCCCGGTTTTGCACTTATGTTGTCATTATGTAATAGGCGTCTGCGATGCTTATAATATCGCAAATGCAGACGAATCTTTTGGAACTAGTTTTCAATCGTCCGCCGTTTTAATGTTAATATGTTCATTAGCCGATCTTGTGGTAGTTACGTCGATTGGTTTGCGTAGGTTTACGATCTAAGAATAGATCATTTAGCATTTCGTGGGAAAATTAGCTTGGCTTAATTTAGTCTCGAATATCTCTGACAAAAAAAACCAACTCCCCTTGTTCCTTGAATTCAACAGTTCCATCTAAAGCTTTCTTGGAGCAGGGGAGGGTAGAGTAGACCTAGGCCAAGCCACTTATTAAAATTGAGAGCTCAAGTAGAAGCAAAAGAATAGGAAATCTTAGGAGTGGGCAGTAGTGAAGAAACTGAATCCCTCTTCTTTCTTGGGAAATGTGAATAGAGGACAAGAAAAGCAGCTTGATTCCATTTGGGAGCCGCTGAGCGCTAGATGGATCGTTCTCATGTATACAATATATATTGAAAGTGAAAGCTGGATTCGTTTCTTTCTCCTCATCCTCCTTGATTTGAGATGCTTCTGAATGAATGACTAGCATAAATCATTATTTTCAATTCCTTTCTTTATCCTCATTTTCCAAGAATGGATTCTTTGAGTTCATACGCATACATGGATTTAAGTATGATCATTTCAAAGGCTTACGACTAAGATGTTCATTTTCCCATATCATATCCATTATTTCCCCCTCTCTCTAAAATGCTCATTTATTTGGTCAATTTGAGTTTCATAATGAAGTGTGCTCAATATCGCAAACTTGGATATACTGGAATAACCTTCAAACTGGGATATAAGGTCGTACACGTTCCTTCAAAACTCTAAATTTAGTACAATTCCATATCCCTCCTTTAACCTTTTATACGCTTCCGTTATTCCTCGAAACATGAAATTTTATTTCCACCTTTATGCCCTTACAATTTCCCCAAAATATATACTCGTAGCTTGCAAAATCCCGCTGGCTATGAAATTGTTCATGTTGGGCGTACGGCATAAGCCATTAGTACATTTTTATTATTCTAACGAGCTGTCAGAATATATATGCCTATTCCCCATCCCACTTTACTTGCGTAATTCACTCAATAAACCGGATACAATTCAAATTTACCTGTGACGATGACGATAACGATAACGACGATGTGATGGCGATATACGAAGCTCAAACAGTAAATTGAATGAAATTCAATCAAGGCAGAGCGGCTTCACCGAGGAGCACACAATCGTTTACAAAGTAGAGCTGCCTATTGTTTTCCTCCTGTTCTCCCCCAATTTCGCTGAAGGTGTTAAGAAATAATCCCTAGAAATCAAGCAGTTTCACGTGGGGGAAGGAGGCTGTCACAAAAAATAAAAAGAATCTCCCCAGTACACATAATAATATAGCAGGCTTGAGGCTGTTTACAGCCCTGCTTATTCTACTGGGAAATCGTTATGGATTTTCCATGATGGGATATGTGATGAAAAGAAAGCTAGCCTTGGTAGTGCCTACCCAGTAGTCACAATAATACTTAGCGTTAGGCAAATAAATAAAAGATTTGTTGCCACAGGGCTTCCATTCCATCCAATACATAAATATGTACATAGGTACCGGGTGAATACATTCCTTGTAAACTTTCACTCTTATACTCGCAATCACAATCGAACCCCATATTATTGACATCTAGATTCAAGTATGTGTATATTTAGACCAAAGGGGAAAAATAGTTGTCATGCTCAAACTCATCTCTATTTGAAATTGTATCTCCTCCTCGACAAAACTTTTTTTTCGCTGTTATCCATTCACAACCAATAAACAAATATTCATATCGAGGGTGATGATTGAAAACATCCAAGTTGAACAGATCAAACATGAAAGAGCCCCCATAGGTCTTCAGCTTGATCGGAAGGAATCCCTAAAATCGAATAGGGCAGTGAGCTTTGAATAGATCTTGAAACTGATGATGATGATATTGATGATCACCATCATCATGATTGGCTTTAATATGATGGGATAGGTGATAGGTGATAATGATCAGAGATTTTAACCACAATATGTATGTATATACCTAAGCATTCAATGGCATGTGTATACTTACCGAAATATGGGAAACAAATCGCATAGTTTAGCGCTAACGATGTCCATATAACATACCTTTTACCTCCGTAGCCATGAAATTCAAATGCAAGATTCGAAATCACACGACATTGCATTGCCTCTCTAGTTTCACCTCCACCTTTATCATTGCCAATGATAATAATAGTTTATGTTTATTTAAGCTCCCTACAACAACTAACTACAACACTAAATATACTACACAAATGTAGTTCTGGTGGGTGAAGAAAGCTATTTGCATATTTATGCGGTATGTACCTAGTTCCCTTTCCAAAGTTTGCAGTATCACCTTGATCAAATATGCAGAGGGGAAGCAATATTTGCATTCCTGATTTGCAAATAAAATCCTTTTTAAATTCTCAGCCATGCTGGTGTGGAAATCATGACCATTCTTATCTGAGCCAGTCCATTATTTGCTAATGAAATATGAAACCCACCATCTTTCTTTTTCCTTCTTTTGAGCTTGGCCTTGAAATGATATGATGGAGGAGGTACAATACATAAATTTTAAAGATATAAAACAGTGTCTCCGCTCTCACTCCTCTCCTCTCAACTCCCCCGTCTCCCCATTCATTCCAGACCGGTTGTGTTGACGGTTGACATTGTTTGTGGACATGCTTTACTTCTTAAAGTCTCAATATTTTAACAGGTTAACGGTACGAGCTTAGATTTTCTTGGGAATGGGCAGGAATGTGGAAGGAGAAAGTCGGATAGAGGTTGAATAACTTTTTCTCTTTTGAAACCTAAGCTAAAAAAATACAACCATGGGCGATGGCAATAGTATGAATGCACCTGAAGGCATGATAAATTCAGAAGGAGAGGAACCCGACAACGACAAAAAATCTCTTTCCAGTTAAGTAAAGAAAACATTTAATATAGATTTACAATGGTAAGTACAAGTACAACTGTTATTGGATTCGTGAGGAGCAGAAAGTATAAGTATATTTGTGTGTGTTCGTTTGTCAGAGTTGGGAAGAGGAGTCTTCTCCCATAGTTCCATGCCACTTTAAAGTTGTCTTTTGTTCCCACTATCATTTTGTTCCAGGCACGGAATCCGATATACTTTTACATTACATGGCATGGTTTTTATAAATGGAATGCTTTTATCTTGTATTTTTTTCAACAAGTTTTGTCAAGAGGATATAGGTGGTGGTGGTGATAGTGGTTGCATCCCTTTCTTGTGGAGTGGGGCAGGCTTGGATTTACACGTTTATTGCTTATGGTCGATTTACCATGGTTGGTGGTAGTGGTGACCTTCCGCAAAAATGCCCTTAGGTTCATGGGAGAATTTATTCATGTCAGTTGTCTAATGCTGTCGCTATATCTTTATCTGGTGGAATGTGATGGGAGAGGACTGGGACTTGGGATTGGAGCAAGAGGAATGAAATTCTATAAAAAAAAAAGTAGGTATTTGGAATAAATCGTTCAGCATTACCCCAGAGAACATGGATCAGGGATTGATCGAAACCTGAAGAATTTCACACATGACAGGATCCACCGTAATAAAACACAAAACGAAAGAATACGATTTGTATGAATTCGTGTAATGTCAATTTGGGATTTGTTTAATACAAAATCCTTTTAGCTTATTTTGGTAGACGTAAGCAGGGTTAGCTTGTTTCTAAAAGTTTAATTTGAGCCAACTTATATCGCCGTCTTGCATGTTGCATGGTTTCATAAAATTAAGTGTTTTCCCTGTACTAGCATGGGAGATTGAAGATTTATTACTATGCTAATTAAGACAATAACAAATATAGTGTTACATGACTTGAACTTGTTTTCCCTAACTTTCTACTTATTACGCATGCAGTTTGGTGACATTTGATACTTTGATATTTGTATGTAATTTCATGTGTAAGAGTATTACAGTAACCTTGAAAACAAGACCTACTCCACTTGTTTGTTTTGAAGATTTTAGGGAATTAGAGCTATCATGTTACTCAATTTGCTTTTTAATGATGTTTTTAGAAATGGAATGGCTAGTATACAAAATAAACAAATTAAAACGGACTTACACCAAGTAAAGATAAAACTTTACTGTCCAAGTCCAACAAGCATTAAAAGCAATGAAGAGCATTTATGACTTTCCCTGTAAGACACACATGGAAAAGGAAAGTATTTAGGGAAGGGAAGTTGAAGGCACGTATCCTATGTGAAAAAAGCATTTTTGCAGGAAAGAGTACATATAGTCAAGATGTAGTTTGGCTTGGTTGTTAGAAGAGGCTTAATGTAGTGTATTTTTCCAACTATTTTTTCACAGTCCATTATGACATACTTATGGTTAATACATTGTAATAAGTGTGTGGAGAGGAGGGGGGGGGGAGAGAAAATGATGCTAAAAAATTCAGAAGGCATACACGCAGACACTCTCGCATATACACACCCACACTCAAGTTGTGAGGCTAATACATAATATTATGAGTGGAAGTGTCTAGTCATAAAGCAAAAAAGAAATGAGTTCCGGGTTCCAGGGAACGTGTTCTTCTCTCAACCCAGTCATGAGAAGTACAGGCACTGAGGAAAATGAACGCATATTCTCCCCTAGTGAACATTTTCTTCCTTCCAAGGAATATGAAATGGTGATGATGAGGTCGGGAGAGAAGCCAACTGGAAACTTTGCAAATGAGTCAAGAAATGAATCAATACCCCTCCTTGTAAAAAATATAAAAATTTAGCCAAGTGTCTCGAGGTCTGCAATAATTCAAGGAAAAGGGGCCGAGGATTTTTTTAAATGTTCCTGGAACAATATAATGGCTGGGTTTTTATCTGATTGCATTTCATGTGAGCAAGTGAGGAAGACCATTTACCTACAATTCATTGGGAAATAAGGTGGCATTAATAATGTTATATAGGTAGGGAGCATGAGCATTGCGAGAGTAATTACTTTAAGGAAAAACAAGGAACAAATTAAGAGAAATGTATGAGACTGTTTCCTTCTCATTTCGCAAGATCATGAATGAAATCAAATAATATTTCACTACCCCTGTTTTGCTTTCTAATATGAGTGCATTTTATTATATTTCAATAATTAGTTCAGCCCAATCGCACAGATAATTTTTATTGGCCTGCTTTTGCAAAATAATAACAATGGGACTGATTTTCAATTTTTTTCAAATCAAGTCAAATGGCAAATTCTTAAAGTTTTCAAATGTTCAAGAGCCCACTCATCTACTTAATAGTAGATACTTGAGCAGGCATAGTTGAATTTGAGGGCAATAAAGTATACAAGCAAGTTGCCTTCTTCTGCTGGTGATAGAAAGCCTGTCTGTTCCTGAGTGAAAGTTATGGATATGTCAACCGGATTAATAGCCTTCACTTTCCTGGTATTGAATATATTTGCTTATGTATGTAGTTTTCCTAGAGAAGCTCCCAGTTTAAATCTTCCAAGAAAACGGGGTTTTAATGAGTTTGTTACGAGAGCAGTAAAGGAAAAATAAAAAGAGGCTGATATTATTTTCTAAGTGCCTATGCATATTAAATTGGTTGGTTAAGATATGAATGTATGTATTTTGTGGAAATTTCTGGTCTGTCCCCCTCAAGTCCTTACATAAAAATAGTTTTCTTTACTTTTATTCTATTACTATGGCTAATGTAAAATGTGACATTTTTTTGCAACTTTAGGACATCATAATTATCCTTGTAACAAGTAATTAAACAGTACATGCTTCCCTTTCACTTCGTCTTCCAAGAAGATGAGGATCTTTAAAGGGTCATTAATTGCCCCTTTCCTTTCGGCTTTCACGTACGTAAATGTAATTAAGTAAATAATAAATTACTTTTAAGGGCCACTTGAACCTGGCTCATACAGCATGCAAATAATGCATAAAAATTGTTGACAAAAAATGTACAAAAATGTTAACAACAGCGACGAAAAAAAGCATGTTGGTCCCTTTAGCTTATCATTTTGGTCATGATGCTAATCATCTTTGGTTTCCATTGTTCTGTAATATTGTAATATGTCCAGCCAAGTAGAATTATTCGCTTTGCCCCCTGAACATCCCGAACTTTCAACTTATCCTTCAGATGAGTGAAAGGCAGATGCATTTATTTTGACTCGCTAGAATCTACCAAACAATGTACAATTTCCAAGGGTTAAATTATTCAAGGATATGTCACTCATTCATTCAGTTCAATTCAGGGAAAGTGATGTAGATTCCGATCAATAAACTACACAATCCAATGCAACAGCGCATCTCTCCGGAACTCTTACTCTTTTCTAAGAAACTTATCTCGGCTGAGATAAAAGCCGCAGTCGAATAAATACATTGTCAGAAGAAATGCTTTCTTCTCAATCCCAACAAACACATTCAATCACCGGCGACATGACCCTTTTAGAGAGAGTATACTTAGAGGACATGAGGGCAACTGCATAGTATCCTCCTTCGGAAAAATTCCCTTTTGCAAACTGTTCCGGCGAATGCTGCAACTGGCATTACATATTCGGTCTCTTTTCTTATCCTTGGATTGGGATATATAGCAATCTCGCGACTGTGACAGTTTATTGACTTCATCTGTTTAAGCTTAAATTAAACCATCGCACCGTTACCGCCGCCACAGCTGGGCTAAAACGAGCGGATCGGAAATGAAATCCGGGGAACAAGAATACTTTCACCTCTGCGGAATATTGGAACAGGATTGTAACGTGTTCCGAATTCAATCCAACCACATACACAAAAGTGTGTTATATTGTGCAATTACGATTACAATATAGTGAAGTCACCTTCCAACCCCAACCAATTCCAAATTCCAATACAAAAAATGCATTGTGGTCTCTGATATATTTTTCGGGTATTGCGGCGGTATTGCTCCCCCTTTACCGTGAAAATCCAATCCAGCCAGCGTATCAATTTTAATCTGGAATCTGTCACCAGGTCCCTGTGCAGGGATCAGTCTGGGAAACGACAGTTGGTGTCACTCACGTGAAACATGTTGTTTTTTCCTGCAGTGTCGACGAGACCTGGTTGTCAAGGAGTGCAAAAAATGCAAAGATTAATAGTTTCCTATTTCCGGATCAAGTATTATCGACTGATTCCTTTCTTGGGTGAAAACCGAAATCTTTACTCTTTGAACTAAAGTCGTATTATTATGTTGACTTTAGCTGTTTCTTTTTTCCCCAGAAAGTGGTTAAAGTTACATAATATGAATGACGATCCTTTGATCATGATTTTTTATCATGATATTTTATGGATATTTTGGCGCATTATCATCATCATCAGCATCCATACATATTTTTGATGCGAAATTCTCCACGATCCCAAATCTAATTAATGAGTCATCAAAGAAAATCTTCCAAGAAACGTTATTCACCGGTCTAGTGACTACTAATCAGACTAACTGGTATCTGTCTACCTTTCATCTTCTATTTTTATATTTATGTTTATGTACCTATGCACTTTCAATTAATGGCCGTAAAAATTCCCGAAATTACTTTTCATTACACATAAAAGTCATCAACGTTATTAAGACCGGGTCCTTAGTCATTACGTAAAGTCACGTCGGCCATGAAACAAATTTGCTACAGATAGAATCTCTGCCTATGCCTGCCCTTGTAAATTAAAAACATATCCTGTTCCTCCTCGTCCAACTCTCGGCGCTACTCCTTCGGCCAATGATTTTCACCCTCTCTCATGCAATCAAAAAGTTGATATAGTTCATGATGGGATGAATCATATATAATATCACATCATATCATCACCATCACTGAAATTGGATAATATATATCTTATCTCAAAATTGGGAATCTTCCACCCAAGCAAACCAATGATTGATGTTGCCCACTACTACCCGCAATTTTGAAATTGTCTCTTATGAAACCCCCCGTTCAATAATAGTTACTGACCCTTGACTCACACGGATCACATCATGGATTATATCATGGATGACTGCGTGGGCACACGACTTATAATCTTATATACCTAATTTATCCTATTTCCATTATCCATCTTGTTGGAATGCCTACTTACACCTACCTCTTTATAAATTAGCATCCTTTCAATATCATCCATATCATCATCTTCCCACAATATTTTGTGCAGTGGACCTTGGAAGCCTTTAAACTTCCATTCATTTCATCTTCCTCCATCCATTCCATCACACTTCAATTTCCTGACAGCCCCCATCCAACTTTGTAAGGAGAGAAAAAATCAATTCAATCACCCAAACTAAATGATGGATTCCCAAACTCGGAAACCATTTTTCACTGATGATGAGGAGGAGAGTGATAAGTACAAACATTATGACATGACTTTATATCATGATCATGATGATCATAATGAAAAAATGTTTATGCTTCCTTCACATTATTACACATAACTATAATTCCTTATATATAACCGGACTACTTTTTTTCTCACTTTCCCTAACATTGGAAAGTTTTCCAATCAGCCCCAAGCGAGGACGAACCAAATGGCCATAAAAACGAGGGCATAAATGCTGCATCTAATTCACATCCTAACACAAACTTATTGTACCCAGGCTCATTCGGGAATATCATTCCTCCAGCCACAAAAAAACACAAGCTGGATTGGATTGGATCCCGTTCCAAGTTACAAGGGGCAACATCAGCAGCAGCAGCATTGAAGTAAATTATCAATCGACACGCGTAAATAAAAAAAACCAATCCGTGTGTTTGGCTAATGGTATTGCACAAAATATACGTGTATATATCCTAGAGGAACAAAAATTATCAAAGGGCTTGCGGTGAGCTTTTATTTCTCATCATTATCATCCCCATCATCACCATTTAATGCTCCATGAATCAATGTATTGCACACTTCTTCTTTCCCTTGTAAAAAGTATAAATTTGGATTTGGACTTGGGAGTTGGGAGTTGGAGTCCCAGCGATGATAATCAGGACCTGGACATAACTATAACAATCTCGTACGTACATTCAATTCCTCTAAAATCCCGACCTGGATGATTATGAGCACATATGCTTAGGGTACATTAGTACATCTGCTTACTTACTTTCTCCCACAGTTATCCCCAGATACTAATGAATTGTTTGGTGGACGGAGGATGGAGTGATTCTGTCAGTGGAGTTTTTAGTAAATGAAATATTATCCGAGTTTCCAAGCATTGGTGGTGGCTCTGGGAAATCCAGCAACAACTCCAATCACCAGACCACCGCTAAACTCATCGTCAGTTTTTAGTTATTGGAGTGTGGCTCCCTGGAAGAGTTACTTTCCCCCTCTTTCCTCTAATCCGAACGAAACTATTTGTGTTCTGTATGTGTGGTTGGGTGCAAAATGTGACCAGGTTTTGTGGTTGCTTTCATGGCCTGTTACCTTTTAATTCAAGGGCATATATACGGCTTTCTCCCACTTTTATGGGGGAAAGTGTGTGCTCCTCCATCGCTCCATCCATTCAGTTTGGAGTTGGAGAGGGGAAATAAAAATAAACTTTCACTCCCGTTTTTAGATACATACGCATGATAAAGAACTAGAGCTAATGTGTGAGGTTAGGTAAAAGAGTTCATTATGGCTGGCTTCGGCTTGCGTATCAAAACAGGAAATAATAAAAAATGCATTTAGGATAGAGATCTCTGGAACTATACAATGTTGTCGTAAACTTTGGTTTGGGTGAGGTGGAATGGCAACAAAGAGGGATTGTTAACAAGATAAAAAGGTGAATAAAGTTGAAAAAAGGATGAGGGTAATGAGGATAGATTTCAGTTGCAACAATTTGGAATGGTAACCCCCGCCATGGAAAGCTGATCCCTCTCCATCCAGCATTCATTCAATGACAATGAGTTTTATATAAACTTTTTCACTTTTCCACGCATCGTAATGCTCTCATTGACACTTATTTACACCTTTTGTCCCCCTCCTGCATCCAGTAGCTGGGGAGAGATGTCATTTTACTTTTTATGCATCCTCGCACTGAAGACTGAACTGATATTTAGCTCTCATTAACCCATTGAATGAAATGAACTACACTACTACTTTAAATCTCATCCACTTTGAATGGGAATTGGAATGCTGTGATATGCTGCTGTAACTAAAAGCCTCGGAATATATTTATTTCAAAGGAATGCAATGCATGGTTTGTTCCTTTCTCTAATCACAAGTATGCCGGGCTTTTATTCCGATTCGACCAACCAGAACTAAACTCCCCGAAGGCTAAAACTTTAACTTTAGACCTTATGGCTGGGAGGAAGATAACAGGAGGTACAAGAATATGCCTGATCGAACTCTTCCTGTTCCTTCATTCTAAAGAATTGCTCATTATCCGTCGATAACAAACATATTCCCAAAAAGGTGATTTCCTCACTACTTATCATTAAAAGTGAAAGTGATTTGGAAAGGAATGATAAAGTTTGCAATTCATACCTCATCATCATCCCTTCGTACAATTGGGAATAGAGGAGCAGTACGTAATATAAGAGTACTTAGGTATATGGAAGCGGAGATAAAGGTGGGGCTCATAGCAATATACTTTTAACAATGTCGTTTAAGTTCTTAGAACTGTTTGGTACATACTTCTAATATTATTCCCTTTATGTTCCAGACTTTCTTTCAAGTCCTTTCTACCATCTACACTTTCTCGGTATGTCGTTTCATCAATGACATGTTCTTATTGAATACATACATAAAATTCCTTTATGCAGTTGTCGTCTTTTGTGCCGTGTTGCAAT
>JAQIXQ010000408.1:0-30826 GCA_034700485.1 Pseudosinella alba
AGAAGTGTTTTCTAGGCCAATTTTTTGCGCTGATTACGAATCCGAAGTCCGTTTTTTGTTAGTCGCAAATCTGGACAAACTAGAAAATCCCCATAAGCTTAACACGTGCTTTCAAAATGTAAATTTTGGAAAACCAAAATATCGAAACTAACTAATTTTTATGCGTAGCTTTCGAATCTGAAATTCGTTTTTCAAAATAATGCATATTTTCGGAGATACGCCTTGTTTTGATCAAGGTACACTAAATATCTCTAAAACTATGCATTATTTTGAAAAAAGGATTTCAGATTCGAAATCTACGCACTAAAATTAGTTAGTTCCGATATTTTGTTTTTCCAGAATTTCATAATTTGACGCCATTTTCTCACATTTGAGGAGGTTCCCTTGCGCCCAGATTTGCGACTAACAAAAAACGGACTTCGGATTCGTAATCAGCGCAAAAAATTGGTCTAGAAAACACCTTTTCTATATGGGGAAGGAGGGGGTCATCCGGGACCGTTCCCGCGTTGGTTTTAACGAATTCATTTTTTTTACCTAACCGTTTCATTGTTAAATGGAATGAATGGCCATTGCATTGACTTCATTTGATTTAGGTGCAAGGTTTGACTTTGTCTTACATTGGGTGTTAGGTGGATGGACTTTTGATGTTCTGTCTGTACTTTACAGCTTAATTTCGTCGCAATTAGTTTCATTAATCCCAACTTATGGTATACATGTCTGCACAACAATGCAAATATGTCTCTGCATTCATTGAACAAACGTCAGACTTAAATATCATGTTCTGGTTGATATCAAGGAGGAACCTTAAGGATCACTTCCAAACAATATATACAGTTGCATCCAAATATGTACCTAATTGTATGCTTGCACTACCCTATCAATCAATATACATCACTTAATTACCAAATATGACTTAAAACAATAAACTTTGCGTCGACCCAGAAGTCGCTGATTGTGCTTGACTGACGTGCTTGTGAGTTGTATCCATATCTTTTGTTGCGTAACAAGGCAAAATCAATCCAAAACCCATATAACAATTGCCATCAATGAAAAAGCATTAAAATTACATATTATTACGATCTACTAGCCAACTTTCCACATTAATGCCCAAAAAATGAAATAGTCTTCATAAGTTTGTCCTGTGAAGCTCAGGCACTTTGGAAAATTCTCTGCAGAAGAAAATTTTTCCAACTGCCAAAAAACTGTTTTAGTGAAATTGTATTATTCAGCTCAGTATTCAAAGTTATATTCAAAATGAAGTTTAAAACATTTTTAATGGCCACTCTCGGCCTCGGTCTAATTACAATATGCAGTGCTGACCACAGTGACAGTAACCCATATAGGCATACACAGATATTGGATACTCAGGGGAAATATGTGTTGGACTGGGTGGCGGACATTGAAGCGAGCAGGATTTACTTTAATGTCACCGTCCAAACTCGGGGCTATGTGGGCTTCGGGCTGAGCAAGAAGGGGTTGATGTTGGGGGCTGATATTGTCATTGGAGGAGTGCGCCGTAATGGAACTCACTATTTTGCTGTACGTTTAATTAAATTAACAAAGTGCTCCTGGTTCTCTTTCTATTTACTCTTCTTGCGGAAATATCATTACTTTTTCTGTTCATTTTTTAAAGGACCGTTACGGGGTTGCAGATCACAAGACGGCAGTGGATGCCCAACAAGACTGGAAGTTGCATGCTGCTTGGGAGAGCAAAACCCATACATTCCTCAGTTTCTCAAGACCTTTTGAGACCTGCGATAACAGCACCCAAGATTTGGGAATTACTGTATGAGATTTTTATGACTTAATTCATTCTCCGATCATTTCTCATTATTTCATTTCAGTTATGCTCTATCATATCATAATGTGCTATTCCTATTTCTTTTTATGAATAGAATGATTTAACGACTCTCATTTGGGCTTACGGGGAGAGGGACAATGAGAATGAATATCATTATCAAAACCGTGGCACCCACAATGCCTACCTTCTGGATCCTGACCTCACCCCAACTGTCGTACGACAACAATATTATAAGAATGTGACCAACCCCAAGCCAATCACTAAGTTGGGAGACTGGAAGGTCTGGAGGATTCCAGTCGACCATGCATTAGCATCTCAGGATACTTCATACATTTGCACGTTCCATAAGGCCCCGACCAAAACCAAGCATCATATCGTTGGGGTTAGTAGTAGTTAGTACCAGGAACCTTAAGTTTCCTTCAATATCTAATGCTTATAGAATTCAAGGTTAAATATGAAATACTTTTAACATTTCAACAGTTCCGACCGGTCTTGGGAGAATACGAGAAACGCTTTGTTCATCACTTTTTCTTCCATATATGTTATGCGCCAAAGGGCGTCAGTCCTGATGTCCTGTTTGGACGTTATTTGGGACATCCAGGGGAGCAATGCTACCAACTTTACAGTCCACAAAACCGCATTCCTACGCAGTACTGTCAGGAAATCAGGTAAACTTCTTCACTGATCAAAATGGTCAATGTATAATTGGGGCATGCATGAATACATTTTAAAGTTTAAAAACTGCGATATTTTCCATTCTAAAGGCATACATGGGCTGTAGGTGCTGAGGTAAATCTTATAGTTCAGATAAAAAAGTAATAATTTTGGACTCGCCTAATGAATATACAATTAACTGATGATTTTCTCTGCTTAGGCGACCTTCTTTCCTGGTAAGAGCAGCCTTCCCGGATTAATGTTGAGCTACTTATTATGGCAAGTAGAATGCATAAATTTGCAAGTCTCCACATCTCAAAGATAATTTAACTTCCAGATCACCTCGGGATGGCGCTATCAGAAACACACGATGAATATTACATGCTGCAGGTTCATTACGATAATCCCCAAGAGCTCTCAGGCGTTAAATTGCGATATGATTTCGAAACTTACTACACAAGCAAACTTCGGTTAGTTAATGATTAAGCATATAGTTTACCTCGCCACACCAATACTATTAATTATGCCGAAAAAAATGGAGTAGGGAACTGATTTTCATTTTTTTTATTTTGCAGTAAACACGATGTTGGGTTGATTTATACCGGTGTGGCTACTCCAGGCGCCCCGTCCATCGTTATTCCACCTTCAGACCCTCGCCACATTATCTATGGGCATTGTGCAACTGGTAACATTTTTCTAGATGTTAACTTGACATTGAGTTATAGTTTATACTTTGCATCTAGTTAAAATATATAATTTGAATCTTTTAATCTTTGATTTTCTAGGCTGTATCAATAAAATTATCCCTAAAACGGGCGTCCACGTTTTCGCCGGAGTCCTCCACACTCATCTTACAGGCACAGGAGTGAGACAATTACACATTCAAAACTTACAAGAACATGCGTTGTTAGCCGATGACAACTACAACTTCTACTATCAGCCCACCAGGATCCTTCGTGACGAACGGACCATTTTGCCCGGTGACATGATGGTTACCAGTAAGTTTTGCAATATGCTGCCTATTTATTACCCCAAAATGTAAAATTTTGCAAGTTACATGAATTCACCAATTATATAATGTGCAACTTCTCTTTCACAGGGTGCATTTATGACACAACCAACCGCACCCGGGCTACCGTTGGAGGGTTTAGTACCAGAAACGAGATGTGTACATGACTCGCTGATAATTTCAGTACAATTTTTGTGTTTATCTTCACTTCAATTTAACAGTTTCAAATTTCATTCCTTGCAGGTAATGTACTCTTCTGGTACTATCCATACATAAAAAGTGACACTTATGCCCTTTGTGCCGGGGAATTGAGATCTGATGCTTTACGAAATGATCTTCAGATTTTCCAGCATTCTTGGTAATTATAATTACTTCGAAATTAACTATTTCTTAATAGAGCCCGAGTACCGTTAGCATTAATTACATTCAAATTTTTCCTCCCGAAGGTCTGACGAGAGGAGAGCGGAAATTGTCACATCCCCACCATCCAATGCTGGCTTAACGATTGAGGAAGTTACCACCCGTATAAACTGGAATATTAACAAGCGGACCCAATTACAAACCCATCAACGGTTCCTCCCACAGGTCAGTAAATGTCCCAGTGTGGGACCCGAGGCTGTAACACAGGAACTCTTGGGTCTGGCAGGCTATGCAGCATCCTCTCCACTCAGTCGATACGTGGAACACGAGGAGAAACGGGATCTGGGAAGATTTACAAACATGAACAAGGAAATCGAAAGTCCTGGAAATGAATTTGTCAGTCTTTGGCCAATGGGCTTGTCATTTTATAGCCCTCCTACTTTATGTCCGAAATAGCCAAACTATTATGTAAGCAAAATTATAAATTGATAAGAAAGATTTGTATGTGGTAAGAAGAATGAGATTTGTGTTGGGTAGAGTGCTAAGTATTTATGTTCCGCGTTCAAAGTCACGTATGTAATTATTACTATATTTACTAGATGATTATTTTTATAACAATTATTATCAATAATAAAAATATATATTTTTTTAATCCTTCATTGAAAAGGTGCTTCCGCTCACTTTGACTTCTATAATTCCATATCATGAACATCCATAAAAATGTTGCATTATCAATTATCAATATCATTGCAAATTGCAATCCAAGTGACGATAGGATGACGAAGCACTAACAATTAGTAGAACAATGAAAACAATGACATGAGTTAGAATTGAGCATGAGTGAGAAGGATTACATAGTACGTCCAATGAACGTGGATGTAATTCTAATAGGCAAGCGCAGATAATGTACCTTCTTGATGATTGAATCAGTTGAATGTTGAGGGAAGTCGATTACCTAAAACGTGTTCAAGATTTTAATTATTTATTTACTTACATTCATAAAGTACATACACATCCTCCTTATATATTGTATCGTACGTCATAAATTAAATTCTCATCTTGAAAATTGAAAACAAATTAATTCCCATTAAACAAAAAGTTTACATGATTTAGCTAATGGATTATAGTAATCAACTAAATGTTATTGCTTGTCTGCTTGGATTAAAAGGGACATGTTAGTATGAAACAAGAGACAACCATATTATCATGGGGTCACACTTAACACGTGGATAGGGTTTTAAATGCCTACCCAATAGCTACATTCTATATGCAAGCAAACCAGGATTTACTAAAAATCGGACCTACGCATGCAAACAGTGTTCTGAAGTTATCATCAAATATTATGATCCGATCCGATACAAATGCATAATACAAAATGTTGGTTCAACATTTTTATTGAAATTCTGCTTTGTTTTGCCTTTAGTTTTCATCTTGTAGCTGTTGTAATACTAACAAAGCCTAGAACCAAATGGCTAGTCACCGTCAGTTCCGTAAATTAGTAAAATGAACCTAGATTTCGTTGTTCTCATATCATCATCATCATAATCACAGAAAGATAAGCATCAATTGATCGTGATCAAGCCGTCAAAGGAAGGAACAAGTACAATCCCCCTAGAACACACACTACACATACGACCAATAGCCATTTACTTCCGGCCTAGACAAAGAAAACTTGCAATTTGAACAAAGGAGCACGTCCCACAGAACCTGAAGGGATTCAAGTTATGTAACGAAGCCAAAGTCATCATACCAAACGATCTGCTGGTGGCTAAGGCACCTTCCAGGACCTGTAGGTAAGTTATAGCCTAGTCAACTCGTTCCAGTTGATGACTTCATTATGCAGGAGGTAACCTCTTAATGGTTCATAGGTTTGCATACCTATTTTATACAACCTTGTCTAAATATGATAATATTAATTATGAACTGATGATGATACCTACCGAACTAATAAATAATGCATAATAGAATTGCTGATGATGAGATCTATCGATTATTAGACGAGGTCTTCTCCTTAGATCGGATACAACTAGTCCCATAACTGGTAATCTTTCCTCTTAATTACAACAATAAAATCCTTCCCTTCATTGCCCCTCTGCCTGTCAGAGGGGCACTGAAGTGAATATGCATGTAAACTGATGTAAACTAATTGGTAGTAAATAAATTAATTGTAAAGAAAGGGCCAGGAACTAACTTTAACTTTGAGGTTCCATCCCTTATAACCTGCTATAAAATCCACTATACAAGAACCAGTTACATTTAGTCTCTGACTGACTTACCTGGGAGCAACCCAGTGTGGCGATTTATAGTAAAGAACAAAGACAAGATGGCGGTCTCACTGGAAATTCGTCGGGGTTTCTACCTCTTAAGTTTCGGATTTTGCCTGGTTAATTTATTAGCTTCGGGTGCAAATGCTGAGGACAATCCCTACAGGCATATCGAGACCGTGGACAGGGCCGGAAAATATAACTTGGAATGGGTTGTTGACTGGCATGCAAAACGGATCATCTTCAACGTGACTGTGGCCACCAAGGGCTACGTCGGATTTGGTATTGGAAGATTTAGGAAGGGGAACTTGATTGAATCTGACTTCATTATTGGAGGGGTGAAGCCCGATGGGAAATCCTACTTTGCGGTAAGCAAAAAAATATAATCAATATTTTAAACTGAACAGATAATGTGGATTTGTTCTAATCACATCATCAATTATGACATTTTGTTTTTTTATAAATATTTCCACAGGATTATCATGGACATCACACTGTCAACTTCCAACCCAAACGTGATGAAAGCCAAGATTGGACACTCATTTCCGCTTGGGAACACAAGGGCAAAACCTCCCTCCAATTCTCTAGGGCTATTGACACTTGTGACGAAGATGATCTGCCATTTACAGTAATGCTCTCAACCAGAATCAAATTAATTTTATATTTCTGCTACTGAAAGGGATTGTATGTAAACTTGTTATTTTTTTCGCAGGATGATTTATCCAACTTAATTTGGGCCTACAGTGAGATTGATGATATTGACCAGTACCATCACCAAATTCGTGGAATTTTCGATGCTTATTTACTTGATCCCGATCTAGTAAGTATACATCAGAATAAAATTCTTATATATAAGTAGTTTAACGATTTTTGCAATATTATAACAATTTTGTACATTATTCAGACCCCCAGATCAACCGTCGCCATCAAGAACGGTACCAGCACCACTGACATCAAGGTCTTCTCCTTAAGGAAGGAAATTGTGCTCCGTAATCAGGATACCCAGTATTGGTGCACCTTCCACAAGGTCCCATTGACTCCCAAGAAGAGGCACATTGTCGGGGTATTTTGAGAACAATGATTTTTATAGCTCTCTCCAGGTTAATTATATATGGACAACTAATTAAATTCATATTTTGTTTCTACAGTTCAATGTCACCTTCCCCGACGACAGGCATCGTCGACATGTTCATCACATCTTGCTCCATCGTTGTCGTGCGCCCCCGAGCATGACTCAGGAGGAATTCCTAGGGCCTGCAACCAGGACTGGGGGAAGCGAATGTTACATTTTGGATACGCCAAACCCTCTGCCTGTTCCATACTGTAGGGAAGTCATCTATATTTGGTATGAAGTTTCCTATGGGCAGCATATATGGGGAGCAGAGTAATAACTTAAATAACAGGTGTGTCAATTAACAAGTTAATTACAATTAAATTTTTCCTCAGGGCGGTGAACTCGCGACCAATTTTTTTGCCATCCCACGCTGGAATATTGTTGGATTCGAACCTTAACGAGGATGAGTATCTCATGTTCCAAGCTCATTACGTAAATTTGATTTAATTATCCATGTTATTGAAATTTTATTTTTGTAATTAATTCTAATTTTACTAAATTTAATGATTATTATTATTATTAGGACAATCCCAACAGCATTGTTCAACACATATCTATGGATCTCGACATCTACTATACTGAAAAGCTTCGGTAATTTAAAAAAAAACAATTAATTTTAGACTAATTTGGTTTTGGAGACTTTTGACATGTTAGATTAACGGGAAATTCTCTGATTTGCAGTGAAAATAACGTGGGAACATTGCAATTGGGTGATCTCCAACCGGGTGCACTCACCATCCTCCAGCCACCCAACGATTTGAGTGAGTTTATTCAGAATTTAAGCAGCAATCAAAGGCAAAAATTACATTGCTCGATTAGCGATATCCTCGTCAAATTTAACTATTATTATAATCTAATTATTTTAGACCACGTTGTTCTCGGGATGTGCGCTCCCGGGTGTACAAAGCGGATGTTCCCCAAGGAGGGGATCAGCATTTTTGCTGGTCTTTTGCACACCCACATTTCCGGAACCGGTGTTCGCCAACTTCATCTCAGGAATGGGAAGGAGCTCCCGTGGATTGCGGCTGATGACAATTATAATTTCAACTTCCAACAATTCCGTATCTTCAGGGAGGAAGTGAAGGTTTTGCCAGGGGATCAAATTATTAACCGTAATAATAATACATATAACTTTTACATCGATGATAACATCTTAATCTCATCATCAGCTCATTGTTAGATCAGTTGGAAATAATTCTCTTCAATCTTTAATTATTTTATTAGGCTGCCAGTACTCCTCAGTCGGTAGAAATGGATCGACTTTGCATGGTGGCTTTTCCACCCGCCAAGAGATGTGCACGGTAAATAACTGCCGTCAATGTTATATGAACTTTCCAATTAATATAATTTAAACAGTAGGAATTTAATATAATTTTATCAATTTCATAGGCCTTTATGTACTACTATACCCACTCTCCTGGATTCGCTCTCTGCAGGAGTGAGATCCGAACCAGGGAATACAACGAAGGTCTTCTTGGAGTTGGAAACATGACTTGGTATGCCAAGAATAATCGCATCGGATATGTATATTATTTGCAGATATCTCAATGATGTTGTTGATAGATAATTGTTGTTAATTTCTGTCTCAGGGTACAATCCCTTCGTCAAATGGTCATCACCTCCCCACCCAAATTAGCTGGCACCACGATCGGGGACCACGTGAATAACAACATTAACTGGGATCTTGAGATGAGGAGGAGGTTGCAGTATGAACAGCTTTTCCAACCCCAAATTTCCCAGTGCCCACGGTTCCACTATAAGGACGCATCTACCCAACTCCGGGAACAGTTAGCATCTGGCATCTTGGAGAGGACTGGAAGGCTCCCTGGATCCGATGGAAAGTTGTACACGTCGGTGGATGAAGACTTTGAGCATGAGTCGAGGTATCCTCTAAAGGGACCTAGATATGAACGCCCACCTCGGTGTACCAGAAAACCACACCATTAATGCAATGAGATGAGATACGATGGGATTTCCCAGTCGCACGTTTATCCATATTTACACTAAACTAACGCATTTATTTATTTTATTTATTGAATTGGGCGGAGCCTGGATTGATCGTGATAAAGAAAATTGTGAGGACATGTATTATAAGTGCATAAAAATGTATTTAGCTTATTTGTCAAAGGGTCGTATGTTCTTAAGTTGGATTGGATTGTTGAACTGTAATAATAAAGTCGTATGAATAACTATGAAATATTGAGAAATCGGAAGTAGTCCTATATACAAAATCCCTACAAAATAAATGTGGCAATAAAAGAAACTAAAATTACTTTCATATCAGAATAGGTATGGAAAAATAGCGCATAATCATTTTGATAACACGTCAATTTTTTAAATTAAGCAATAATTCTCAATGTCAGAAGCAAGTGATGACTAGATATGTCAAGCACAGTGTCATTTTATATAACTTATTTTCATACAAATTCATACAAGTCGTTATAAAATCAACTTCTAACCATGTACATGAGATGTTTATCCTTTAGTTCGAAGAATCCAAATCAACAGAAGAGATTTAAGACAAATACATAATAATAATAATTTAAAGACTCGTATCCGTTATCCTTCTACCATCATGCAATTTTGGCCATCCCTTCCGCTCACCGCAACCGCACATTGTTTTATTAAGGCATCTGAAGGTTCTCAACCATTCTTGAGTCCCTCCACATCCACCTCCACAACATAAGCGTGGCCATTCCTGTGGAAAGCGACAAATTGTTGAATGCATTTCCTCCAAAATGCATCTATCCATAATACATACCCAAGTGACTTTAAGTCATGTTTGCTAAAAATTAAGGTTTATGGTTGATTCAATGATACATGATAAGTACCATCGATATTCAATATGACCCATTACCTACCTAGATAAGATCGACCGGAGAGAGATGATAAATGTGCTTGTTTTAATATAAAAAAGTAATTGATTGTTTAACATGGAAGCAATTTTCTACGCTTGATGGGCGAATTATCTTATTCTAATGATGATTATTTTCACGTGTTAAATAGTATTGCGCAAGCATCCATCCTATTTTTATAGATTGTTTAACCTCATCTTTAATCATGATTGACTGAAGAATGTGTCTAGGTATACTCTGTTTATCTTTGTTTCTTGCTTAATACACAACAATATTGATACGATCATTATTCAAGATGGGCGATAATGATTTGTAAGGTTTGATAAACCAGCATTGTACATGAGTATATAATTTAGGTGTGGTTTGGTTATAATTTAAGTTCCTCACGTAAGCCCTACAACATCTTGATATTGGACAACCAACCATGAACCAACATAACCCATATTACAATTAACAAGAACACGGATACAACAATGCAACAATTGCAATACTGCATAATTCTGTTTACAAATTAGCTAGTATCACTCTTGACTTTTAATGTGAGGATGATTCAATTATGACATACCAAAGATGAAGTGAAGTTTTGACATTACACCCATTCTAGAGTTTAGTTTTTGTTAGGATTCTGAGCTGAGCGCATCCCAATTAAAAATTATAGTCAAAATGGTGTCCATGCATAGGAAGCATTTTTTGGAATGTGTCACTTTGTTCGTCGTTCTATATTCAGCGTCGATTTTTGTCCGGAGCAGCGATGCGTATCTTCTAGATGACAATCCTTATAGGCACATGGTGACCCTTGACCCCCAGGGGAAATATCAGTTAGAATGGTTGGTGGACTGGGATACTAAGAGGGTGATTTTTAATGTGACAGTGGCTACAACTGGGTATGTTGGTTTTGGATTGTCGAGGAAAGGGAAAATGTCTGGGGCAGATATTGTTATTGGAGGGGTTGGGGCAAATGGGAAACCCTACTTTAAGGTAAGTTCATATAAAAGGTGCGTTTTAGAATCTGCTGAGAAATCATGAGCAATGATTATAACGACAACTTAATTGTAATTAAACGTGTTTCATGTAGGATCGGCATGCAATCGGTAATCAATTGCCGGAAATCGACGATAGTCAGGACTGGACCCTTCACGATGCATGGGAACGGGGGAAGCAAACCTTCTTGAGCTTTTCAAGACCATTTGATACCTGTGATGAAGATCATGATTTGCCAATTACGGTACAGTCTAGTTATTATTATGCAAAAATAAAAAATAAAATCTTTCCATGCATGAAGCAACCCGAGAGACATTTCTGTGAATTGCGTTCTATGTGCTCTTAGGAACATGATTCAATCACACTTATATGGGCATATAGCGAAGTTGATGACGAAATTCAGTATCACTTCCAAACTCGTGGAACATACGATGTCTATCTGTTGGATCCAGATTTGGTATGAGCAATTTTCTGAAAATTTCTGCTTTGAAATGGTACACGAGACAAGATCAGGTAATTTTGAATGAAATTTAGTATTTTTGTTATATAATTATAGACTCCCAGGAACATCGAAAAGGTCAGCACAGGGTACAAGCCAGTCAACTTGAGTGTCTTCACTATTTCAAAGACATTAAGAGTCCCCCGGCAGGACACCGCATATTGGTGTTCTATCTACAAAGTGCCCACGACAAAAAAGCAGCATGTTATCGGGGTACTTAATCATTCAATTTTTTAAAATAATAATTTTCACACTGACAGTGATAATATCTGCTCAATTTGTAATATCTGTAATTTGTAATTTCTGTCCCAGTTTAATACGGTGTTCCCAACGGACAAAGATCGGAGATTTGTGCACCACTTGTTAGTCCACCGCTGCAGACCTCCCCCTGGGACCAGCTCCGTGGAGTTCTTTGAAGCCGCATCAAGAAGCGGTGGATCTGAGTGTTATATTCTCAGCTTACCGAATCCACTCCCTATTCCATATTGCAGAGAAGTATGCTCTAATTCAAACCAGCAACATATAGCATTTATTCTTTATATAAAACAATTGAAATATTTATTTTAATGCAACCAAATTTTGACCCGATTCAAAAGACCCTATTCGTTTGGGCAGTGGGAGGAAGAGCAGTTTTCTTCCCAGAGCACGCAGGTATTTAATCATATTCATGATGATACGTATTTAATCTGATGTAATGACTAACACTAATGTATTATTCGTCACGTTAATAAATTTGGCAAATCAAATCAGGACTCCCAATATCAGAGACGCCGGATGAGTATATTATGATGCAGGTTCATTACGATAATCCTTTGAATGTGACAACGGAAATCACAGTTAATCTTGAACTATATCACACCAGCAACCTCAGGTAGACATCATTAAATCAATTAAGTAAAATTCTATATACTCAAATAAACTAAAATTTTCCAAGTTGTTAATTGTCGAACTTTATGTAGGGAAAACGATGTTGGTCTGCTGCAACTGGGTAACTTACAGCCTGGCGCTACCTCCGTTCTTATCCCCCCATCCTCCCCCTCGCATTCCGCTTACGGACACTGTGCCCCTGGTAGGTTTAAAATAATTTCATTTTAGTACAAATAAAAATTAGAAAGTGACATTACTTAAAATAGTCGGAAATTAAATGTTTTCTCCATCTTTAGGTTGTACTAAACGGATTTTCCCACCAGAAGGAATCAATGTTTTCGCCGCGTTTCTTCACACACATATTTCCGGTAAGTCTCAGAAACTGATGACAAAGTTAAACTTTGTCAGTTCAAACTCACGGGCCAAGTTTAATTTTGGATTTATTTCATTTTTTCCTCGTAGGAAGAGGAATAAGAGCTCTCCATTTCAGGGATAGAAAAGAGTTCCCCTATATCCAGGCGGATGATAATTATAATTTCAATTATCAACAATTCCGTATTCTTCGAGAGGAACGCAAAATTTTGCCAGGCGATCAATTGACATTGAGTAAGTCTAATCTATATTCTGGCAACGCCATTCTCGTCATTGTTTGCAACATTTGTTTGTTTAGATCCTATTGCGTAAAATATGACTTAATTGTTTGATGATGATTCTGAATACCATTATAGATTGCATTTATGACTCAACGAATAGTAACGGCTCAGTGGTTCATGGGGGCTTCTCCACAAGGGAGGAAATGTGCTCCGGCTTCATGTACTATTACAGCAGGGTCCCAGGATTCTCCCTTTGCAGGAGTGAAATTAGGGAAAGGGAATATTGGAACCTTCTGGGAATTCGGAATGCTACCTGGTAAATATGAGAAATATGTAGATAATGATGACTTGTTGAAGACCATTATTTTGCTGACTCTTCCTTAATTTAATTACAGGAACATGGCTGCCAGGCAAATGATTGTCAGCGATCCCCCAGAATTCCGCGGGTTCACTGTCAGGGACTACGCAAATAATTTCATTGATTGGACCATCCAAATGCGCGAGTCATTACAAAGACTGCAGACCTACCTACCCCAGGTCTCGCAATGTCCACGATTTTACTTTGAGAACCCGTCGGAGCAAATTCGGCAGCAGTTGGATAGCGGCATATTGGAAAGGACTGGAAGGCTACCAGGATCTGATGGAAGGGCATATTTGTCAGTGGATGAAGACATTGACCATGTCTCAATGTTACCCCGCGACATCCCCAGATATAGAAGACCTGCTCAGTGCTCTCGAAGGGGGACGCTGTTGGGAAAACAGGAGAAGGGGAATGAACTGCACTGAAACGTGCTAATTTTAATTGTAGCCTTTCCATAATTATTTAATATTTTAATTACCAATATTTTAGTACAATAGTGTACATCAATTTATACTTGAATAAATTATCAGATGAACACGAATACACTTACCTTACATCAAAGCAGCTTAATAGGCCGCTCAGGGGTAAATAGTTTACATTGGCATAATTTATCTTCACAAGAATAAGCAAAATTAATCATACGATGAGTTATACCACCTAACCAATTCCTGAATTAGCAAGTGCATATTAAACATATTTAACTTAAGCCATTCAATCATGATCAAATCAGCAGAGAGGAACCTGAAATATGAAACGCAACTATTGATTGACAGGAATCATTGCTTATGAAAATCTAATTATAATCCTTAGCAATAATGCACGCGGACTTATCGTCCGGTTGCAGATAGTTAGATTTTAGATTACATAGATGCAAAGTGTCATTAATTTGATAGTTGCGATAAAGTAATTTAATTTAAATTGGAATTAATCAATGAAAATATACTTTTTTTTAGACAAAACATCGCTACATTGTTTGGTCATTCAACATGTACGTATTATCGTATTTCTTTGCTAAATTTTATATAGCGCGCTAAATAAAATTTAGCAAAGAAATACGATAATACGTATCTGCATGTTGAATGAACAAAAAATGTAGCGATGTTTTGTCTAAAAAAAGTAGATTTTCATTGATTAATTCCAATTTAAATTAAATTACCTTATCGCAACTATCAAATTAATGACACTTTGCATCTATGTAATCTAAAATCTAACTATCTGCAACCGGATGATAAGTCCGCGTGCATTATTACTAAGGATTATAATTAGATTTTCATAAACAATGATTCCTGTTGTTGCTGCTCGATGGGATAGATCACTTATCACTACTCCAGGATGCAACGACTCCGTAGTCTCCTACTCAGAATGATTCTTAGGGTTCGAAAAGAGTACTTAAAATAGGGCGGAAGTTAATAATGAATCAGCAAATAGCACTAATTTAATTTAACTTTCTTTTATTCCTCCCAATCTTAATCATTAATCTCAATTCTACATTTCATTCCAAATTAACTACGAATTCAAAACAACATAACTTGCTACTGTTCATGTACAACCCACTATTAATAATCAACAATTTAACTTAATTAACCGAACAATTAAAGGATAATTAAAAGGGACTTGTTCCCCAAAAATCTTTCAACCAAAAATCTTCACTTCTCTTCTCTTGCTTTTCAACTTTATCCAACATGAGCTGGTCTTGCTTGTCTGTGTCTTGTGCCTCGCTTCCTCCGGCATGGTGGACGGCAACCGACATACAGTTCACTGGGGGTGCATGGCAACCAACAAGACCGCATGCAAATACTAACTGGCTTAGACTTTAAATCTACACTAAAATGCCACCAACACTGGGGCAAAAAGGGCGTACATACTACATACATAAATCACACGATTTTCCGCTGGCTTTTTGTTGCGAAAGTGCTCAAGGCAAAAAGGCGAGACCAGTGACAGGGTGTCGAAGAAAAGCTCCTCCACCTTCCGACAGGCTCAAACCCATCCGTGGACCTTTCCTTCTACTTCTTATTAAACATAAACTTAATGTACTTATACCAACTACAGAAACAAAATGCTCTTAGAAATACATAACAACTAAATAAAATAGTAAGAAGGCAAAAATAGATCATTCTTTAGCTTCACCGATGACACCTGTCAATCAATCGTTGCGTTTCATATTTCAGGTTCCTCTCTGCTGATTTGATCATGGTTGAATGGCTTAAGTTAAATGATATGCACTTATGCAAATGCATGAAAATGCATCTATGTTTTGTATGACAAAATCTATTTGTTATTGTGAACCAACCACAAATCTTTGATACAGTGATGATGTGCCCATGTTCCTTCACCTTATCTTCTGTTACTCCCATCTTAGCAAAATTAAGTCCAAATACGCCCTTATGCCTCCCTTAAGTGAATCGCATGCCAAATCAGTTCTTTAAACTTAAATTGTTTATGAAAAGTTCATGCCAAAATATTTCTCATCGAATGCCCTCAATCAGTTTTTTATTTACATTTTTTTGCATGAAAGACTACGGAAAGGATGTTTGGATGTATTCAACAAAAAAATTGAAGATGCTTATCAATTATGTTTTGCTCATAAAAATAGAATTTATAACAAAATTAAAATATACTTTGGGGCTCGTCCTTTGTTACTTGAGTAAACTTGAAGGAGTGGTTATCTAAATTAGCCTGGCAGCCCTAATTCAAAATAAAATAAATTATGATGGGTCAATCATTTTTTAATTGCATTTGTTAGTTCAAATTGGACTTGCCGAGGCCAAAGAACCAATTTCAATTCTGGTTAAAACCAAACGCTGGAACTGTTCTCAGTTAGTTGGAGGTGTACGGAGGGAATAGTTATCTGGTCATATTTAAGAAAAGTTTGAAATCTCTGAAAAGTATGAAAAGTTCGTTTTGCATTACAATAGCATGCTTTGCTATTGTAAATGGATTTTGTGTGGTCACTGCATACATTGTTGATGACAATCCTTATCGACATTTTGTGACGCTGGATAAAGATGGGAAATACCAGTTGGAATGGCTTGTGGACTGGAATCAAAGGAGGGTGACTTTTAACGTGACGGTTGCCACGAAGGGATATGTCGGCTTAGGTAAGATGGACTTCGGATTGAATATGAGGTATATTTCGAGCCATTTTTATGATCCAAATCGAGATAATTCAAAACCTGAAAAATTCCAGGTTTGGCCAAGAAGGGCAAAATGGCAGGATCTGATATAGTGATCGGAGGTGTCTATCCGAATGGCCAATCATATTTTACGGTAATCAACCATTCTGGACATTATTATTTTAATTACCTACCAAGCCATATATTCAATTTTCAAGTATTTTCATACCATTCCCGTTTCCACACCATAGGATCGGTACGCCAAAGGGAATCAACTCCCGGAGATAGATCCCGTGCAGGACTGGACCTTACATCAAGCGTGGGAGCGTGGGGGACAAACATTCCTGAGCTTCTCTCGAGCATTCGATACCTGTGACAAGGAGCATGATATACCAATCACGGTCAGTAATCGTTGATTTGATTTGAAGATTCACTGTTCTGGCTCTCCAAGGTCATCCGGAAATCTGTCAAAATTAATATGGGATATTTTATTTTCAGGATGACACAATCACTCTTATATGGTCGTACAGTGAGGTAGATGACCAGCTTCAGTATCATTTCCAGAACCGTGGGGGATATGAAGTATATCTACTCGACCCTGACCTCGTTCCCAGATCAATTGATCCAGATATCCAGAAGACAAAATATTGGAAGAAGAGTGCCCATTCCGACATGAATCTCTTCAGGATGACAAAGAAACAGAAGCTCCCTACTCAGGATACGGTCTACTGGTGTAGTTTCCACAAAGCTCCGACCACCTCGAAGCAGCATATAATTGGGGTAAAATGAGACCAACTAATATTATTTAATGATTAATGTTAGTGGATGACAATTGACAAATGGCAACACTTTGAATACAATTTTTAGTGGAATACCGTGTTCCCAACGGAGAAAGATCGATCCCATGTCCACCATTTGCTCCTTCATCGCTGTCATGCGCCACCAGGGGAAGATCCCGAGTCGTTGTTCGAAGGGGCAGCAAGGAGCGGTGGTAGCGAATGCTACTTCATGGATGCCCCAAATCCTCTTCCGACCCGCTATTGTAGAGAAGTACGATACAAACTCTTCATTTGCCAAACCTTTTGAAATATGAACCTTTCTCAATTTAAGTCCATGAATTTTGGAAATTATTAATATATTTTTGCAGACAATTCATACATGGACTGTTAACGGCAGAGTAAGTTTCTGCATACGCTTATAGCTTGACATTCACAAATTAGCGTTCTCCCGCTGCTGCAGAATCTTGAAAACCTCTTTAAAAATGTTTATTTGGATAGGCATTGTTCTTCCCATCTCATGTCGCCCTTCCCATGTCCGAATCGGGAACGGAGTACTATGTGCTCCAGGTAATAGAGCTATGAATACTGAGCCATGAATAATGAGCTATGAATAATGAGCTATGAATATTCTCTAGTTATTATGTCTATTCTCCAGGTTCACTACGATAATCCCAATCTCATCCCAAACCTGGACGTTACCGTAAGCCTGGATGCGTACTATACAGATCACTTGAGGTATCCGAATAATTATTTCCGAATCAATTTAACCTACTAATTATATATTATTTTCTGAAAGCGATTGTACTAATGTTTCAAATACCCATAGGGAAAATGATGCAGGCATGTTACAACTGGGAGAGCAACTTCCAGCATCGACATCGATTATCATTCCACCTTCTTCGTTGGATCATGTTTCCATTGGTCATTGTGCGAGGTATTTTGATTAGACTAATTAAGCACATTATCATTCGAACTACTTAGGAATAAGCGATTTATTTAACCAATCCCATTTTTTTTATTACAGTGGATGTCTTGAGAAGATCTTGCCCGCTGGAGGCGTAAACATTTTTGCAGCCCTTTTACACACGCACATATCTGGGCGGGATGTAAGATTCCTTCATCATCGGGGCTCCAAAGAATTGCCTTGGCTGTTGGGTATGGCTAGAACTGCTAATTGTCAGATACGCCTCTTTAATGGCATCTTTATTTTTTCCCTGAACATTACATTTCAAATTTTCGACTCATTTCTAAAACTTAATTTCATAGCGGACGATAATTACAATTTCAACTATCAACAATTCCGTATTCTGAGAGAGGAAAGGCGGCTTCTTCCAGGGGATCAGTTAATGAATAGTAAGTTCTCATTATTGACTTGTTCAAAAAGCTACACTGGCTAAGTCCGCGATATTAAAGATAATTAGCATAACGCCTACTTTTTTATGGCCTCAGGGTGTGTGTACGACACTACCGAGAGAAACGGTTCAGTTGTCGTTGGCGGCTTCTCAACGAGGGAGGAGATGTGTACAGGTAAATTTACATGCTTGATCTAACAATGTTGTAGAGTCAAATGAGAATGATGTGTGGAGTCCACCTAATTTTTGTTTGAAAAATAAAATGCAATTTTTCAGGGTTCGCCTATTACTATACCAGATCCAGGGGATACGCCCTATGCAGAAGCGAGATTAGATCGCACGAATATTGGGATCTTTTAGGGATCAGAAATACGACATGGTAAACTACAGAAAATTGAAAATATTTAAAAGGTTTTGTTTTTACAAAATAGTTGGGCATGGCCATAAAACTAATTTTGATAATCATATTTTACAGGGATCAATCAAGAAGACAAGTAGTCATTACGTCACCCCCACAATACGCCGGCCTGTCCATCACGGACTATGCTAACAAGCACATTGAATGGGATCTTGAAATGAGGGAAGCCATCCAGCGACATCATCTTTTCACTCCACAAGTTTCTACATGCCCCAGAGTGGACATCCCGTCATCCGGATTCGATGACGAAGATGATTACGATGACCTCGGAGTAGGACTAGGTCATACGAGAACAAGAGGACGACGTATACAGTTACAACGATATTCCCCAAAAGGGCCCTATCATTCCAGGCCGGTTAGGGTTGCATATCCTTTGACAAGGGTGACAGAGAAACACGGGGATACAGACCCTGCCGAATATACTTCTGTGAATCCAAGAGGAATTGAAAGATACCAGCGTCCTCCACAATGCACCAAGAACCAAATACCACCCTGGTTGGTAAAGAAGGGGAAGGTACACAGCTATTTTAAATAATATGATGAAGGAAGAAGTGTGCAAGGTAATCCGCAAAAGGCAGATGCCAGTAATTTGGTGTGTAATTATGTAAATTATTGATATATATATATTAGTCTTTCGTTGTAAAGAATTTTGCTTAATATAAATAATTTGACAAAACACAACGCGCAATCATATATTGTAGGTCACGGATAACTCGTTTAATTCTGTAAGCAACCGGGGTAAAATCATTAAATTGTAACAATAGAATAATTATATATTTAAGTATTTATGATACTATGAATCTGCTCTCACAATTTACAATGGCACAAAATGATAAATCAAATAGTTTCATTTAATTTTCACATAATCATGTAACTACTATATCTTCGGCTATATATACAACACAATCGACAATCGAATATAGCCTTAAACAGCTCATATGAAATAACTTAACCAGAAAACATTATCTAGCTAAATAGACTCGACTCCCTGCGTCTTGCATAATTGTGTCTTGAGTCTGTTTCCTTTCTACGAATAACGGAAGAATAAATTGCAAAAATAGAGAACAAACTTGTCCATTGATCAAACTTGAGTAGACAAATTTTCATTCAAGCAGCAAAATTTTTATGTGATCAGTCCCACAATTTCAAGTCGACCAAATTGAATCATTTTTATGTTTCAGAAACTAACTACAATCAAGCTGCGTTATCTTTTAAAAAAATGCTCTAACATAGACATCTCTGGGGTTAGACATTTAAGATCAATCATTTTACGTACATATAAACTCCAAGCTAGTTTGGAAGAGTATGTATGTTCCTAGTTTCTAACTGTTCCTTATAAAATCTATAGACAGAATCATTCCATAAGTTCGGTAGAAAGATTACCTATTTTAGACGTATCTGACCCAATCAATAGGGTGTAGTATTATCATTGCTTGAGATTTCCAACAAAACAAAACTCAAAGCACTATTAAATACGGAGGATATAGAAAAAAGCTTTGAAGCATTTTTTTTACATTACTAAACTAATTCAGCATTATTGAGCATATGTGACACAAATCTCAACAAACTTTTTTCAGTATCTCTAAACTAATGACCTAATATAATCCAAGAAAGTAAACTCGGTACATGTAGGGGTAGGCCCGCTTATAAGTTGAGGTATCATATTTATCAATAAGACTAACCCTACTTCATAATTAGTATAATATTTGAAAGGTGAGACAATCAATTTCTTTTCTCCGCTGAGAATTATTTCATCATAAACAATTATCAACAAAATCAAGTTTCTACTTTAGAACTACTTGCTATTGTATAACAAAAATCACAAAGTAATTAATCCATTGCAAATCA
The DNA here is from genome assembly GCA_034700485.1 of Pseudosinella alba. Lineage (NCBI taxonomy): Eukaryota > Metazoa > Arthropoda > Collembola > Entomobryomorpha > Entomobryidae > Pseudosinella > Pseudosinella alba. Next base: position 20,872 of record JAQIXQ010000408.1, read on the forward strand.
ATATTCACATCACATATAACAGCAGAAAGAGTGGAAGCTTCCTCTTACCTAAGTAGATAATGACACATGCACTTAGCATTTATATATTTACATTAGTTTTAGCCGCATAAACATTATTATTGATTTTTAGAGAAAGGATTACAAAGTTTAGAATTTGCATTTCTTCAGTAATAAATTACAAAACGTTTCATACGTTAACCAAAAGTATTCTATAGACGTATAGAGTAGTTACTTATATTGAAAAATTGAAGATTTAAACTTTAAACATATGAATAGTGAAGTAGTAGTAGATGGAGTGCAAATATTAAACGGATAGAACACAGCTCGTGTGTCCATAATCCAAAATCAATCTCCGCATTTGCTCTCACTCTAAATCAGACTAACATATATTACTTGACAAATGATTACATTTTACATTATGTCATTCTAAAGACATTCTTACTTGTTCTGCTGCAGTTCAAAAACAGGACATGATAAATGTATACAATAGCAGTAGTTTTTAATTAATGAAGACAAACCAGTTATATGTTAAAAGCATTCCATATTATCATAATTTGTGAATTTTTATCACCTAAAATGTTTTACTTAGGTATATAAACTTTCTTTATTCGGCTTTCCTTCCCCCCTCTGGCCTTTTTTGCTTTAAGTAAAAAGGAAATGTAATTGCTTCAGACTTAAAGGATAGAACACTTCAGCTTCTTCCGTTTCTTCTGGTTCTTTGGACCATCCTTTTCCCCTCCGTCGACATCTTTCCTCACCCGAATCTCCCGCATAAGATCGAAGAACACTTTGTCTACATTTGTTCGGTTCTTGGCAGAAGTTTCCACGTATGGCACACCCCACTCAGCTGCCCTATTTTCAGCGTCGTCTTTACTCACTTTACGTCGATCTTCTAAGTCTGATTTATTTCCAACTAGGAGGAATGGGACTGACTGATCTCCTTTTACCCGGAGGATTTGCTCCCTGGAAAAAAATATTGACGGATTTGTTAGCAATTTGGAAAAGGGTTGAAAATTATTGCCCCGCTGGGTTATATAAACAGAATTTGTACATGAAAATACTGCAAATATTTTTTTAACCTGAATTCTTGAGTAGCCTGGAATGAGTCTGTTTCTGTTATTGAGAATACACAAAGGAAGCCTTCACCGGAACGGAAATAGTTATCCCTGATTGCAGCATAGTCTTCTTGACCCGCTGTGTCGAGAATATCTATCTGAACTTCTTCACCATCTAATACGACCTAAAATTTACAAAATATTTAAAGATATATTAGCTATTTCCGGAAATTTTACTTAATCCATGATTTATGTTGCCCAAATAACAATTTCATACCTTCTTCCTATACGAATCGGCTTTGGTAGGTTCATAATCTTCTACAAACTCGTCGTACATAAACTGGAGGGTGAGCGCGCTTTTCCCGACGCCTCCCGATCCCACCTAAACCAAAGAGGAATTTGTTTAGTAAATCATAACATAAGCGAACAAAATAAATTAGAAAATTACAAACATAAATGTCGAATTCCACTTACCATTATAACCTTGTGAAGCGACGGGGCCGTTGCTTTCGGTGACATTTTGAGTTTGTACTGGAAAGGGCATCCACCAAGATTTATACAGCTATTCCCTTCCTCTCAGACCCTGAAAAACAACAACAAAGAAACAATTCCAATAAATGTAATATTGCAAGCAATAAATTTCATCATAATCGTTTACTCCAAATTCCGTTGTTACTCGCCAAAATAACCAGTTCCTGAACTCACAATAATATATCGGGTACTGTCAGTACCCGTCTCAGGCCTACTGCTACCACAGCAGCACCATGAATTTTATCCTGCCTGATCTCAATCTAAGGTTAACTGCCTATCTACCTTGCACTTCCAATTTACCGACTTTGCACCTTTTGTCAAATTCTGAACTCGCATTACTTAAGAATTTAATTATTGAAAATTGTTCGGATGAAGCATAGCTCCTTGATTTATTGAAAGGATTATTTATAACAATTAAGCCAACCTATCTAAACAAAATGAAACGCAAGACCAGGTCATGTAAAGGAACAATTTATTTTAAAAAACTTCAGCTTCCATTCCATTAGTATACCCATATAGTTTGTTTAGCACTAATTGCTAGCTCTAATGGTTAAAGTAGGGCAACTCTTAAGCATTGACTGACTCCATCATTACGGGACGAATAAGCTAGCAAAAAAACGTGTGATTTTTCCTGATTATTAATAAATAACAATCCCAACTACCTTCTTTTCTTGGCTCTCATTTAAACCTCTTTTCTTCAATCTGAAATGTACCATTTTTATAAAGATTCTTAACTTCATTTCATAGATTTGACGCACATTCTCTGCAACCAGCTACATTTACACTATACACTATACCTATTCATCATTATCTTTATGTTTCCGGGTTTGCCGTTCAAGAAGATTAGGTACTCTGCTGAAGCTATAATCAGATCAGATTTCAAAACGAGGCACACTGCCTCTGATCGTTCGCATATAGATTAACTTTGAAAGTTTGCAGCGCACCGGTTTTTCCTATACCCAATCCAAAAAATAAAACTAAAGCGTATCTTGAATTCAAATTCAAAATAGATCATATCGTAATAGAATGGTAGTAGTACCATGCATTATAACAATTACTACAATGTTATAAGTTACAATCACAATCACCAACTTACAAGATCGTAATCAGCGCCTCAAGACGCAGGTTCTTTATCAGCAACAGCAAATCACAAGCAGTTTTCTAAACTAGAGTTAAAGTTACTTTACCACACACTCTCTAATTGAATTTCAATATTTTCTACATGTATTTTTTCTCTATGTAGTGGTAGTCAGATTCGGATTTTGTCCCACGCGTTCTAAGAATCCTATTTGAAAGACAGATACAGTTACTATTTGATAGGAATGAGATGTATTTAATTAATTAATCGTGCATTTACCAATGATCGAAAATTGAAAAATCCTTACAATAAAATAGACACTCAACAAGACCAAGATTTATGATTTTGATCCTTGAAACTGACAGAACAAAATGAACTACTGAAACCGATCTGCATTACTTTATAAATCGGTTGTAACTTTTAACTGACTTAACATTACACATCATCAGTTAGTGAGTTAGCCCACAACAGTGTTTCGTATTTTAACAAATAAGATAACTAACTGTATACTTAATTACTCACGTCAAACGTCATGTAGTCCAGATAGTATGTATGAGTAATTTTCCCCTTTAAGTTAAGACTCATTCCCATATTATGCGAATATCATTCTTTTGTTGACAAAATTGTTATTGCATGGGGAATTGTAGGTTATCCGGGAGTTGTATGGACAGTGCCGTTTTTTTAGACCAAACCAACTAACGATACAAAGTTAACTTGGATTTACGAAAAGTAAAGAAGGAACATTACTTATATCTCGCTGATTACGAGTAATACTTCATTAGTTATGTCAGAAGGAAAACAAATGTTTACAATTAGCACTTTGCGAGTGACATTTCATTATCCATCTCGGCATAATCGCCAGCATCGATCGCTTCAGCAGCAAAAAGTAGTCAGTAATCATGATATGATTATTATGCAGTACAGAAGAACAGAGCTCATGAATGTTTCATTTAGTTTCTCATAAAAACTCCTTCTAAAGTATTAAACTTTGCATAGGACCCATATTGTCAGTTGCTATTTGCCATATTCATACTCGGCACATTTTTATGACTCAACCTGGCAAACTCCAACAAACCAAACCACCCACAAAACTACTAAAATTTACTCATACATGCTAACAATCCTAATAGTAAATCCTACCACCTAATCAATGCCAAAGCCAGAGATGATGAGTCAGTTCCACTAAAAATCCACGATACTTGCATGATAAGTAAGTATAGGAAAATGAATAATAAAATACTTGCACGAAATGTTTTACATTCACATTGTGAGTGAGATTCTGCTTATCAATGCATTCTTCTCTTTTTCAACTTCCAACAGAGTTCCATTCCATTTCATTCCAACTCCATAATAAGGTAAGGCACACAATTGTGAGTCGAGAACCGTCATGAGCTGAGCTCATCCTCCATTACCATCATCATCATTATTCATTCACCTTCCCATTTTCATTATGGGAATTCATCATCTGCTCCCCTCCATAACTAATTATTAGTCAGAATAGTTTTAAGCACTTTTTCCCCCAGTTTCAGCATTACAAACTAAACATGTCAGATAACCGAATTCGCCATTATAGTCTGATCGTGAGATAATGCGATTGAACTGAACCCATATGAAAATTATAAACACTTGTTTGTGGTGGGATGAACGAAGTGGGGTCCCTGAATTGAATTATAAATGTACAAATCCATCGGGTAAGGGAGGTTTGGCTTAAGGAAATAAATTCTGGCCCCAAAAGGCCTAGTAAGACTAACGTAAGCAAAACTAGCTCCAGCGACTCCAACTCCAGCCCTTTCGTCATAAAAATAGCCATAAAGATTGGGAAACTTTATAGGTGGCATACATAGGGTTATTCACTTGCAACTTGCTACATATTTTATGCAATGTGGTAAAAGGTAACCCTTTTATGACTATGGCTATATGGCTGGCTGTTAGTTTTTGGTCAGACTGGCTGGATCAATCAATCATAGAATGGAAATGGAATAATATCCTTTTGGGCTGGTATGGTGTTATGTCTGTCTGTTGGTCTGCTAGAATCCAGAAATAGCATCCATCAAACTATATTTATGTTGTGGCTTGTTTACTAGCAAACATAAATACCAAATTGGGTTATGAAGTGAAAGTGAATGAAGCTCATTCTGTCTTATTATTTATGTAAATAAATATTTAATTGCAAATTAAAATATAAACATATCTCGAAACATATCTGAATTATTAATTGCAGATAAGATGAGTGAACAAATTTAGGGTTCATTTACATTTCATTTTGACTGATTTATAGTTTCATCCAGAAGCAGACGGGAAATTAAAATGACATCGTAAATCTTCCGAAGCTCCAGACTTCAGGTGTAAAAGTGAAATCCGGGTCTGCATTAAAATTAATGTAAATGAATTGGAAAAGTATGCCATTCTGGTATGGAGGAAAGTTTTTATGCCTTTTATTTATGCCTACATAAATAAATCCGCCTGGCTCCGGCTCCACATTTGTTTACTAAATTACCAATTATCATGGTTAAAAAATGTTTGATGATGACATGATGACGGGTTATTACCCTACAGCCCTAAACATTAACCGGAATCAGCAGATAATTATCTTCTTCGAATTGAGTACGCACATGGGGAAATCATGGAAGGAAATAATGAACGAGGGCAATTGACTGGCACTACCTGTCTACAACTTTTTTGCATAATTTGACCATTTTCACCTTATAACTTGCTCTGCTATATTTCTATGTATAACTTACATATTATGCTCATGTCATGTCCAAGTAAATCCAATCCACCAAACTTCAATTCAAATACCAAGAAAAAATATCCCTGCCCAGCCCATCCCACGCTACTAATTTTAGGGTTTAAGTCGGTTTAAGACTTAAGTATAGCTTATATAGATTGTAATGGAGGGGACAATGAACAATGGAACAAATGACTTTTTTAGTCGACTCGTCGACAAACTTCCAAGTAAGCCATTTCTATTATCTGAATAAAACCGTACGTGACAAGACAATAGAGTTAAGTATACAGGAGCAAAAATAGGTGGAGATGGCTGACTCCAAAATCCAAACCAACTCGTAACAATCCTATTAAAACAAAGTTTGGTTTTAGTTCTTCTATTCTGGGGCCACAAGAATCAAGAAACCAATAACAAAAGAATCGACTTTCGACTACGTTTTAAACCCTCACAACATATTTCTAAATGAGAAGAAACGACAACGTCGACAACGACAAAACTCTCGCTCGGTCACCTCACCAACATCCACCTCCTCTCCTCTCTATTAAGAGAAGAGTACTTACTTTAGCCAGTTTTTACACAGCAAACAAAAGAGTTAGTCCCAACAAAGGAATGAATAGTATGTGCAAAGTAAAAACTTTCTCAACTCAAGTATAACGGGCTAAAAAGCAAATGCATTCATTCAACGAGTCAATGACAATGACAACGACAACCAAGAGCCCCCAAACCTAACCCATGCCATGCAATGCAACTTTTATCCAACTATGAAATCAGTGCCCCCACCAAAAAGTTATTATTTCTCGTGTCATGACTCTGATCTGACTCTTCGTATTTGATTTCACTCTCTCTCATTCTCCATTAAAGTGCAAGCCAAGCAAACCACAATAAATCGGAAGTGAGGGAAAGCCAAAGCCATTTCCCCCGCACGCATAGATGGAGATATGGAAAGGAGGAATACACATAACGGGGGATCGAAAAATCGCGAACGCCGCGAACGGCGTTTCCGGGATTTGGACCCCGTCCAACAGAGTCTCAAGTCGCCCCAGTGTAAAAGTTTCCGGGAAATTGGGGTCGTCAGAAAATTTTTCGATCCCCCGGCACATAATGTCCTGGTCCCAAGTCTAAACTCCGAACCCGAACCAACAACTTTCTCTTTTCTCTTGTGTGTCTGTTTGTTCAGAAGTGCACAATAATGGACAGAAGGACAGAGATATAGAATTTCTCAGTTAACCTTTCTCCTTGTCCTAAGTAAGTACAATGCATCCCATACCATGTCATGCCAGTTACCAGTCCTCCGACAATTCTTTATTTTCTCTGCGCTTTTTATATTCTCCTTGTCCTTTGGCATAAGGGAGAAAGTCATCCACCTCATCACTATCACCATCATCAAGTCAACATAATATCTGGCATAAATAGGCTGTACCTTTTACTTTCACCATTTAATGCCCATTCCCCTAATGACTCCCAAAATGTTCCAAGACCAGGATCCATTATCATTTCTTTCGGATCTTTGATTTTCATTACTCACGGTTTGCACGACATCTCATCTCCCTCTCTCACAACTCATTGCTTTTAAGTTTCCTCAAATCAGATGAAAATGAAATGAACAAGTTGACTACTATACTACCTACCATAGATAGATATAGGTGGATATATATATGAAATTATATATGAGCCATATTTTATTTGTAAGAAGCGAAATTGAAGAAGTAATAACGAAAATGGAGTTCATCATGTCAGGATCCAAGCCATTGCTCATGGATGATGAAGATGAGAAGAGTGAGCTGACTTTCTCCAGTTTCTTCTCTGGAAATTGATTCCTTAATGTTTTAATATCAGGAGGCGGAAGTGGCATATTCCTATTCCTCATTTTCGTAATAACGTTTCCTTCTAGTCCTAATGTGCTTTTAGCGTCATTACATCATACACTTAGCCAAATTAATGATTTTTTTGCTACACTTTACATTACCTTACACTACACTCTAGACTTTAGTAAGTAATTCTGCAGTCATAGTCATGTTGTCTAAATTACAGCTTGTTTTGATATGGTTCGTTGTAATCATTATATTATCAATATCAATGTTATCATGCTCTTCTTAATAGCGTCCGTCCATTAATAATAAATAGGGATAATTTTCATTTACATTTATTTGCCTCAATTAGAGACCCAGGACTAACTCGCTAAAGGTCATGTCATGCCATAATAATAACAAAATAATATTCATTAGACTAATTTAGCAGCGATACAGGCAGAGAGACCATTCACCATTGCTTTCTCTCGACTCCCAGTAATGGTGTCCAAATGTTTGCACAGCTTGTCTCAATTTCATAGACCAGATGACGCTTGACACTTGAGTTGAGGGGAATATGGGAAAGGGATAAAAATGCCTAACAAGCACATAAAATAAACTTGGAATAATTTCTTATTCATTCATTTCTCACTCAAGTGAATCTTTTTTTAATTTTATTAATGAGCTTTGGGGGTACCACCTAATAATTGACGACTAATAAAGCTAAAACTGAAATATAAATCTTATGTAAATCTCTACACTACTCCCGTCGTCAGTTACATGAATTGATTACCATCTTGAATCTTGATTAAAATGGCTATTTATTATGGCGGTCTCAGTTTAAGATTTGTGATCATGTTAAGATGACCAGACCCTTTTCGCCTCCCCCTTATCACACAGGCTCCCACACACTTTTCACCCATCAGCAATTAGTTATGTTTGCGACAGCAATTTTGCACTATACGTTCAATAATCATTTAAAATATTAACAAAATTAAAATGTAGCCTTTGGTCCCACAAGGAACTGTACCAATGTTCTTGGCGTACCGCCCCTTATCCAGCTGGAAACCCAAAAGGCAATATTGATATGATTGGGACAACCATACCATAATCAAAACATCTAATAATAACTAATTAGTTAATTGCTGTTTTAGCAAACATAACAAATCCTAGAAGGAACATGCGTTGGAGCGGTTTACAGGGAAAGCGGCAAAAGTCCGATACATCTTGTCAGACCTTTTACTAAATTCATCATCGACTTTTTATGATCGTTTCATTCAACTTACTTGAAACTTGATAATTTAAATACTGCTTAATTATAAGGCATCAATAGCCATTAAAAATTAAATTGACATACCTTTTAGGTTTCCTTCTAATCGAATTCAATGTACAAACTCCTCTCCTTGCAAAAGGTTTGTCCGAGGATATTTAACACCAAAACAGATTCACCGATTCCTCTACTTTAATTAATAATTAGCTTTGCTCTACCACACAAACTTTAAACTTGATCATGATCCTGCTGCTGCTGAATTAATTTTTAATCTGTATTAACGCAGCATTCAATTTTACCAATTGACTGACTTGAGATTTCTTCTCCAGCTCACCATACACCATACGAATTTGACAAGTTTAACTTTGAACCCAATTAACTCACAATCAGATCATATGATACATTTTATACTTCACTTTAACACACGGCGAGAAAAAAATATCCTCCCACAACAGAACACGAAATACCGCACACTTTGCCACTATTTGGCCATCAGATTAATTAATTATGCATCAGCTATATCAACAGCATCCCACCACCACATCTCACCGAATTCACCACACAATCAAACCGACCGAAACTTTCAACCCAATTATTAGAGTGCCCCTGCAAATGTGTCTAATGAATCCTCAGTGATGAGGATATTATATTATGATGGGAAATGGAATGAGAATGAGCAGATGTATAAAATAAAAATGTTTTCACCTTCCATTCCGGAAGCACATAACAGACGGTAAGGTTTTGGATTTTGGTTTACTTTTTTCATCTATTTACATTTACATCACTTTTTACTTCTCTCTCATTCTTCTCTGCTCTTCTCATACACAAGTCATATAAGTTTTGTGAGAATAAAGTTGTGATCTCTATTGCACGTAAACCTGAAATAGTTGTAAAAAAAGTACTTTACTTACTATTAGACATCAGACATGCACAACATACTATACTTTAGTACAACAACAACAGAATTGTATTGTAATAAGAGATGAGAACAGTGAGAACTGTTCTATTATACGTGATGGAGTTGGAGTTACTTTATCCCTAGTTATGAGAGAATTTATCTGAGGATGGTATAAAAGTTAAATGCATATATGGAATTTGGAAAAAAAGGTTTCAGAAAAAATATGTTGAATTTGATGATACCATACAATCCATACATTTAGTGTTTAGAGGTTGTGCATTTGCCAACCTTATACTTTTATCAAGTAACTCTGCTTTTATATCTTGCTTTTTAGGCAATTTCCAACAAAACAGGAGCTTCTCTTTTAGTCTTGCCTGCTTGAAAACCGTATCAGGTAAAATATCACTCGCTAATACATACGGACAGAGATATCGTATCGTTTAAAACATCTAACATGTAAGTATTTCGTAGATGTACTAATGCAAGATGAATATAAGCCAAAAGCCAAGAGCTTTAGTGGGTAACAAGAGGAATAAACGAATCGATTTAGAAACTTTGCTCCGTGAAAGTCCATACATTTCTGTATGGCGAAACCTTTACTTTGACCT
>JAQIXQ010000409.1:0-30807 GCA_034700485.1 Pseudosinella alba
TTACGATTACGACTTGGCACGAAAAGACAGATAGTAGATTTGCAACATTGCAATATTTATGAAATGATTGCCACACATACGCAGGTAGAAATTCAAGGTAAGGCAAGGTCGCTCGCAGAGAGATATAGTCAATGTTTACATTTTACATGCATAAAATATAAATTTGCATTCCAGAATGATGTATGACCGAGAAAAAAAATATTCGTACTTTACTCTATAATTAAGCTATGCAACTTTTAGGCCTCTTTTTCATTTCCAAGTGTAGGTTTAATAGGTACTTTTACCTAATTTTAAAAGGTTTTTATAATTACCTGAATTACCTCCGATAAGCGAAACTGCAAAAAGATATAGTTATGCAAGCGGCTTAATGGATTTTTCGAGAAGCAGCTCGATTTTATAATTTACAAATTCAATTAGTGTATTAGTAGCCAACTGACTGTGACTGACAGACTGACCTACCAAACTAATGCATGTATAATTGAAACTGGGCATATTTCAAGGATTCCAGAAAAGGTAATTAGAGGTTTTAAAGGATAAAATTTGATTTTGAGTCTTTGCCTCATAATAATAGACTTATTAGGTAGGTAAATTGATTTCACAACCTTTCCTTGTGATTAATTTTCCTAGTAAGGTGTTTTTAATTTGATTAACGTCATTTTAAAGATAGGCGTATGCACATTCTCGCCGTATAGCTTGTAAGTTTAATTAAATTATGACAATGCACGCTGCTCGTACTTACCTACTTGGGTGTTATGGGTGAGCTAATCATTTCTTGGATAAAAAACGTAAAGATTTTGACAACATTGCAATTTGAACACAGTGTCCATATTACTAGTGATGGAGAGGTGTCAAGTGGCAATTTAACAGATTTTTTCCTTCATCCAGCTAATTTAAAAAAAGAAGAAATGTTTGGGTTTTCTTTCTCTGATTTCAGTTCATACATATTCATAAACATGGCAAAAATTCATTCAAAATGCATGGGCTGTATGCAATGTAATAAGCCCTTAAGCAGAAACCATTTTCATATCAATATCAATATCAACCTTGAATCAATTAAAGTGTACTTATTTGCATGGATGACGAGATGACCGAGAGGATATTTTCGTTTCGATCTTGCTCTGTCAAAAATTTCTGTTAAAAAATTCTGCGGCAAATGTTGCAATAATTTAAACTGACTTCATCCATTTATTTATAATATCATTTTTTTCTAGGGGGAGGACATAACATTGAATGATGGAAGCAAGGATTCTCTGACGTGATCATGATGATGATGATGATCAAACATCAAATTAGGTTTTTTTTTCTCTCCACTCCACTGATGGACAGCAACAGTAGCAGACATATGAATGTAACTGGATCAAGATTATAAGGACATTTTCGCGATGATGTCATCCTTTCCATCAGACCAGCAGAACAAATACATGCTCTGAATTCCAACCAAACCAAGTTATTACTCTCCAACAAAATCTAACAAAGAAGATAGGTCTGATTTGAAAAACAGACAACACGCCTGATTGTGATTAAGAGTTGAGAAATTTCTTAAGGAAAAACAAAATCCCAACTTGGTAGAAAAAAATCTACAAATGTGGACGGACAGAGATTAGCAGAAAATTAAAACAGTTCTGCCGAGGATGATGATTATCTGAGGATGATGAGTAAATGTGAATGTTTTGCTGACCACAACACAGCCAAAATGAGAGAAAAAATCTCTGCTTATGTTTAAGTAAGCAAAACTAATGTAATGAGAACATTAAGGACAAGGACATTTCATATAAAGTAGGATTTTGAGCAAAAACAAATAGAGATCTCTGTGGAGAGATTGAATTTCACTTTTTTGCATGAAACATTCTAAACTTCAAAAATGGTCGTGATCCTCATGTTTACAGATTTGAAGTTGAAAAGTGTTTCATAATCCAAACTTTTGAAGGAGGCTGCACATGCACGAGCGACATTTCCACATCCTCATGAAAGTAAAACGGGATAAGGACAAAAGTGTGAAGTCTTCAACAAATTTACACCTAAAATGCTTTTTAGTGTCTGCCTACGGAAATATGAACATGAACAAATGAAGTTGTTGCAGGTGTCCTTAAAGTCAAAGTCCCAGACGGAACTGCAAAATTGGTTTTTAAAATTTACATGAAAATTGAGCCAGCCTTTTTCGTGAACTTAAATGGCTAAATGTAAGAATGAGACTAACATAGCTATATACAGATTTAAATACAATTTAATTTTATAACTTTAGCGTGTCGATGACGGACGACTGTCCTAAAAGAAGATACTCTTTATGTGACTTTACTTGGTGTTGCTGTTGTGTAGTTAAATTATATTTACGAAGAAAAGTGAATTAGCCAGCTTTATTCGCTGCACTTGGGACGGTTGAATAGGCTCATCTTCCATCTCATATCATCTTCATCACCAGCATCACCCAATCCTTGTATTAAATTGCAGGAGGAAGAGACTTTTCGAAAAAGGAGCTGAGCCACAAAAAGAGAAAGAATGAAAAAAAGTTCAATAATAATAAAAAAGCAAAAGGGTGACTCCCATCATGACCATATATTGAGTGGGGTTACCCTATATTAGTAGTGTTTTCATTACTGTACAAGCAAGTCTCATCATCATCGCCATCATCTTATCAACCCAGCGTCTTCCCCGATGAGGAGGATCCCTCTATCTTGTACAGAGACAAAAGACAAATGAATTTATAATGAATGCTGAAAGAGATGAGCTGAGTCGCTGAGTCGAATGAAGGGATTTTTTATTCCTTTGTTGGGTGATATAAAAAGATGCTGGTAATGACGATTATGATCATGCTGCAGCATGTATGCATGCATATATGACAAATGAATTATGTTGATAACAGCTAATCATACATAAGTTAAGCTGAGGAGTTGTATGTGTGAACATGTAAGATTTAACTTGATAGTTATTGCTTGCATATGGACAGTTTATTTTTGCCAGTGAATATTTTTATGAGAGTGAACTTGTTGTTGGAGTTGGTTGGATTGATCAACATTTTAGGCAAAAGTGCAATAACGACAGCCAGATATGATCATGCCATGATTATGGTTGTAATATATTTTTAGAGTATTAGACAGCACGACTGTTTTTATTAGGCAACCAAAATAAGGAATAAGATATTTACGAGGATAAATATAGACCAGATATGGGTATGAACGTAAAATGAAAATATAAAATATTTTAATATCGAAATCGAGTTGAGCTTCAAAAGTTGACTTGGAAGGAATCAGATTGAGGGAGATTGAATGAATGGAAACGAGTTTGAATTGACTTGAAGAATGCTGCTCTATATTTTATACTTTTGAATGATAATCTAAACAAAACTGAGCAAATCTTAAAAAGAGAAGTCTGAAATTACAGCCATTTATTGCCTAATATGTCTGAGGATGAGAATGGTGAGGGGAGGAGGAAGTACTTCTCTTTCTTGAAAGTTGAAACTTACATATAGCCAGTTTGAAATTTGACTAGTGACAGGTAGCTGTAACGGTTTTATGTAATAGATAGTTAGATATAATAAGTAATATCATCCCATATCCCCCTCGTCACATTTTGAATTGTTCAGTTTGTCTTTGTGCGAAATTGGAGAATGACTTGGTATTAATAGTTTTGGAGTTGCGGATACATAACGGTAAAAATGGAGGAGGGCAGGGAAGAAGGGAAATAATTTGTTGCAGAGATTGTGACTTATGTTGGGTGCACGTTAGGGCAAACTGCCAAGAAATATTACTACAGTGGATGAAGTGGCAGCAACATTTTTCCTGTTCACAATTCATGACATTCTTTCCCGAGTTGATTGATGTCAGAACAGTAACAGACCACGGTGCACTGATATTTGATACAAGATTGATGGGGGAGGAAGATTGTGACTGTGACTTGGACGGTGATGCAACAACAAGATGAAGAAAAAATGACGATGTTATTTTAGCTGTGAACTTCTCACATAGTTTTGTTCCCCTCCCACCCACCACTACAAACAAAATACTTATCTTGTTTCCCCTTCCTCTTATTTGTAAGAAGAAGTTTTTTAAGATGATAAGAAGAAAATAAGATGAAAGATCAACAAGAAAGAAGGTGGAGGAACATGTAGAGGACAACATGAGACAAGACATCCTCATCGGCGGAATCGGAGATTAACGGGGTGCGTGGTCACGCTCACCGGTCAAATGCAAGTGTGCTTTCCTCAATCTTTATAATTGGGAGGGATCTTGATTCTTGATATAAGGAACATTCGATATCATCGGCATCGGTATCCCCATTATTACTAATGTGGAAAAAAGGAACAATTTTTAGAATGGACTTTGTAAGGAAAAATGTAATATAAGCAACCCCAAAGGAGGGAGGAAAACCTCATCTGGAAACAACGTAACCAACTATACAGGCTAATTGCCCTTTTATCCGGGAAATAATACGGAGAGGAGGAAAGAAAATAAATTCAGGGAAGATGGACAAATCTGGGGACTGTGACTCGGATGGGTCACTCTCCTGGGAGGACTTTTTCGGTAAGTATAAACAAATTCAAAAAGGGGGAGGAATCCTCCTGATACTTTTTTATTAGTTGAAAAGGAGAAGGGGAATGGGAATGCATAGAAAGGAGAAGAAGATATTTTTCTTTTCGGCCTTTTTATTTTTGGGGAAAAGTACATAATGCATTCCATTATCCATTCTATTGTATTTCGGATTTGGAGTTTGTATTGGAAAGTGAATGTTTTCTTTGGTAAAATAAAATTCATTTCATATCATGTATGTATGTCCCTGACCCCCTCATCCGAATCCGAATGCACGCACAGAAACTGATCATTATGAAACTATGAAACCAGAAGAAGAATCCCACTTTATGACATGGCTGGCACATGGCATGGGACATCCAAAGCTGTCCAACAGTTAGGGCTTCTTTGGAGTTAGACAAATAACTTTATTTTATTTAGTCACCGAATCAGCAAGAAAGTTTTAAGGAGTCTGAGTGGAGAGAAAGAGAAACCAGCCAAAGCCAAGCCAGTCCTTTCACTCACTCACCCCCTCCCCCAAGTCACTTAAATAAAGTCAAGTCCTGCAGATGGGAAGGAGAATGGAGAAGTGTGGAAGAGTAAACTCCAGCTCACACTTAAACCAATAAGTTCCCCAAGAAATATCCCCAAGAGGTTCCCCCACCATCATCCTCCAGCCAGCTACAGAAAGAATTTTTTGGCTCGTTTTTAACTTCTTAAGTTCTCACATGTCGCCATCATCCTCATCTTCATCGTCATATATTGTGCAATATATGCATTTGGACAAAAGTAAAAGGCTGCACTGCTGCATTACATCCCTTTCATTTTTTTTACTTTGTTGTTATTTCACTTTCTCAGATTAACTTCTTTCCCCAGCAGCAGTGCCCGTCAAAAATAAACTTCCAGTTCCAGACAGGGTTTCACAGGAGGAGGAGAAAAAAATCTAAATCCTAAAAAGGGATGGAAAGAGAAAGAGCCAAAGAGAGATTTTTAGATTTTGACGAAAAAATATATCTCATCTCAAATATTACATAATGCCAAAGTAAATGGGAGGAAAAAGAAGAATGAAAGGATAACAACATAAAGTTCTGTCTCTTTAACTCTGTTTCTTTTCCATTCACAATCGGGGCTTGGAAGAGGGAAAAAATCCTTTTTGCAACAAAGGCAAATAATGGGAGGATGGAGGGTGGCATGGTGCATCATCTTGGGGTACAAAGGGTATTATGATATATTGTGATTTTTTGGAGAGAATGGGAGGCGGAGGGGGATGGAAGGAAATGCACATGAATTGTATTATTGTGTAAAATCCTACAAAATAGCATGTTGTTCGGATTTTCCCTGTCTGTTTAGCTTTCCATCATATCTCTCTTCCAGATTTTTTTTTTTCAAAAATAAATATTTCAAGGAGGTGCATCCTAAAAAAAATATTTCAAGATGCAATGAGGTAGCATCTTCGTATATATAGTTATGTAGGTTTATGTTGGCAGAACTGGAATGTGTTTGGTCTTGTGAGATCTTAAAACTTGATAAGCAATACACACAAGTCATATCATATAACTCTGCCTTCTTTTTATAAAATGCCATCGGCATGTCTTCTAGCATTTTATGGAAAGTGCAAGGCTTATCTTCATCTGCACTCACTATATAAAATGATAGTGTTCAATTTTTCTTCAAAAAAATTCTTGACTGTATTACAGTGCGAACTTGTAAATTGTAAATATAACTGGTATGTCATGGATGTATTCATTTTTATATCTACCATACTGTGTTACGCAATAGGTGCGTGCATATAAGAACGGTTTAATATGCAGATGCCAAAAAAAAATGTAAAAAGAAGCCAAAGCCAAGGGCGGAAGTAAGCCAGCTTCCCACTTCGTTCATTCTCATTCTGACTGAATTCATGCATAAATAAATTCATCCAAATTCTTGTTGAGCATCAAGGGACCGCCGACGATATATGGGAAGAAATATGTCTGTTCTGTTATGCTAAATGAATGTTGGATATGAGTTTACTTTTATAAATGCTCCTGTAAATTTTTAAGCTTAAACTCAACTCACTCCTTCCATCTCTTTCTCTTTTGACGTTTCCCTTCCTTCCTCCTCTGCTCTTGATAGAGGAAAAGGAATAAGTGCCAAATAGTCCAAAAAGAAGTAAATGAAAGATGAAGAGGGGGAGGGGAGAGGGGGATATCGTTCATCTCATCCTTCTTCTTTGGAACAGGCGAGGAAGACGAAGGAGAAACATTGAAGGTGGCAATGGCAATGCATGGAGCGGTGGGTGCTAGGTCGATGTGATATCATAACTAAAATGTTCACAATAATAAGAAGAAGACTCATACTGTTAAATAAACCAAGTTACGCAATACTTATTTCCTTTTTCTGGTATGTCTGGTCTTGCTCCTTCCTTCCTTTTCTTCGAGTAAGCGGATGGAGGAGGGTTTGGACTTGGTGGAGGGAAGATGGTGAAATGAAATAAAAAACCTTCCATATTCCATTTCATTCTATTGTGACCATATGTAGGAATGTTCTTTTATATGGGTGGATTCTCTCCGAAAAAGGGATGAAAACTCGTAAAATGAGATGGTTAATTTGAAATGGTATGGGCTGGTATGGATATTTTTGTATTGAAAAGTTTTTATGTGCATGTCCCTTTATCCAACAGGGATGATTGAATGGAATGCGGTATTCTCTGTATTTAGTGTTTAAATCGGGAAAGTTGAGAGTTGAGATGAGACTGAAATGTATTCTTTCTGGAATTGAGACTTTGAGATCAAAACCTGGAGCTGGAGTGATTCGTCTTTCCTCTTCATCTTTTAAATGAATGGGTGAACAGGGAGAGAAAATGGAATGTAATGGAAAGTTTTTAAAATGATGTTTTCATTTATCTGGAAAAACTTCCAGGGAGAAGTTCATATAAATGCTCATCTTTCATTCGATCTTTTTCTTGGAAACATGCCTCCCCCACAAATGCATGTGAACTGTCAAAAACTATACGGGGAATACTTATGTGACTGTGGCTTATCCTTTCAGCGATAGTACCCGGGATCCGGGAAATGTCAAGTCAAAAGCTAGATATCTGCTTGAAAATAGACTTTTTATCTCTTTAAGACAAACTTATTTTCTTTCTGAGGACTGAAGACTGAATCCTTTTTATAACTGGGATGAATTGGAAAAAACTTACTGTTAATCGAAGTTTATCCTATGAATCCCTTCTCATCCTTTATCCCATCCGCCTCCCAGAAATTGTCGGATGTTTTTGTTTAAATGTCAAGAAAGCTGTAGCTGAGCCGGTAGAGAGCTTATTTCCTTTCATTTTATGTACCTCACCCGAAGCAAAGAAGTTTCCTATTCATTTCTTTCTCCCGGTAATTATAAGGACCATTTTGCCACCAAGAATGCCGAATGCTCTCTGACATAAGCTTATACTTGAATCGAGACATAAATTATGATAAGAAATATGATGGGGTGGAACTGGAACGGGCATAAGTATACCTATTTATGAATGATCTAGTTCATTATAGTTATGTAAACAGAGGAATTGTTCAATTCAATACAGTTAATCATCACATCTGGTTTAAGTACACCCCTTCCTCTACTTATGCTTCCTCTCACCAAGAAAAATATAAAAATGATGACAGATGTAGATCAACCTATTTTTCTTAGCTTGAATGTTCCTCATTATCAGGGATATTGTACACGGACTTGACTGCATTATGCAATTGGATTGGAATACATATGGATGGACTCCGAGTTGGAGAACGAGCCTAATAAACAAGCAATTCGGTAATGACATAAAAGGAAACGAAATAAACATGGACGGAGAGAGAATGAATGCCCGAAAGAAAGCACACGTTCCCATTTCCGGTCATAATTTGTTATTCCTTGAACTAGTTCATACATAACACATATTACTTCATCCTAGATAAACATAAACTTGGAGAATTTGAAGAATAAATAAAAAAAAAGCTCCACATTAGATTTGTATTTTGTAGATGGCTTGTGCTTTATATCAAACATCGACTCAACTTCGACTTATCCCATGTCAATAGGAATCAAATTGGATACGGACTGAATCAAATATCGGGGGAAAGTGTTGGGAACTGCACAGTCATTACCACACAAATTGTATGTCAATATCACGAATGAATGGGGATAAAAAGTATCTTTCTTATTCATCCACAAATAACATAAAAATAAACCCAAAAAATAAAATATATATTTACAACCCGAACCCGACGAGACCATGTACTCCCTCCCATCATCAACTTTTTTTTCGGGGTTTGGGGCAAAAATCTTCGGGTTCTTTGGGCTCTGTTCAATCAGTATTATGAAAACAGTGCTCCCGAGTTTTTTCTGTAAAAGTTTATTATTATTCCATGACTATCCGTGTGTAAAGTTGGGATGCATCTGCACTTAGCTTGCATTGAACCATATAAGTAAATAATAGTTGCAGTTTATACATTATCGAGTAAGTTACTGTAAAAAATAAATTTTCAGAGCAGTATTCAGTCCAAGTCCCGCTGTTACACTCACAATCAGGTTATTTGTTGCATGGCTATATATAGTGCATGAAAGTAGTAAAAGTGAAGTAAAAACCCAGTCATGTTCACGATATGATATCAGGATAGTTTTTTGGGTATATTTTTTATGAGTTGCATCCCATCCTTAACAGTGCATTATTATTACTTACAAGTTACTACAATACTAAACATGCAACCCAACAGCCTCCCCCATATTCACCCCCCCCCCCCCAAAAAAAGATATTATGATGGGGAGTGCTGTTGCGAATGCAGGAGGATTATTATTGCCATTGCCATTTCCATTTCCATCAAGGAAATAATAATAACAGTAATAATAATATGTATTTCAGCGGATCTAATGTAGACATGGACTTTTACTACTTTTCCCTTCCTTGGTTTGATGGTCGCCATTGCCATGTAGGCATGTAGTCCATTTTTAGGACTCCTATCATATCATATCTTCCATCCCAAAAGAAAGTAATAGTGCAATGGCAATGTTTTACCGGCATGGCGTGGGATGCACTATGCCGGATTCATGAAATGAAATAGAAAAGAAAAAATAAGTAAAATCCGGATGCTTTTACCATGAGCTATATGGACTATATGAGCCGATAGCATAATCTACCAAATTATTATTAGACAGTCATCCTGAAATACTGGGAGAAAATAGAATAGAACTTAACGGGCCTAATAATATAATTGTAATATCATCAAGAACAAGAGCCGGGATTATATCCTGGATGGATGGAACCTCCTCATATGAGAGGAGAGGACCCCGACGGACCGGGCAAGAATAGATTAGATATATTTTTTTCTCGACTTGGGTTTGGGTTGGGTGCTGTTTTTATTGTTGGGAGATGAATGCTCCTAGAGCCCAGTGAGATCCTGGATAATATGCTCCGTTTCACTTTCGATTTCTATGTGAGTAGAAGGTATCCCTCAGCATGCTTGATTTTTTTCTCCGATATTTAGTGCTTTGGGCTAAGGCTAGTCTCTGTTAAGTATAGTCAACTCAACACGAGGATTTGGTATTGTCCAGGAGGATATTTTTTTTCCATTTTGGCTTTGAGGAGCTGGTCGAATGGATAAGCACAGTAGAATTGAAGTTGACGGGAAGTGGAAGTCTGGACTGGATCTGTGATGTATGTCTCTGCCTATGCTCGCTACTGGGAAAGCTGGGAGCAAAAAATAAAAAGTCGAGAGCCGGAGGGTTGGGTAGTTGGGCTTGTATTATAGGTAGGTAGATGCAAGAGCAAGATGCAAGTGGTGACATTGAATAAAAAAAGGGAAAAGTTTTTTCTCTCTTCTCCTGAATATTCTGGGCACGTGCATTCTGCAATATCCAATCGAGTTAAGCCAAATGTAAGCAGGGGTGAATACATGGCTCATGTAACATGTAGATACCTCTGCTCAACTCAACCCAACTCAAACAGTGTACATATTTTAATGAGGAATGAAGGAGTGTGGAAATGGAATGGAATTGCACAGTTTATTTTATTTTTCCACTTGTTTATTTTTTATTGTTAAGGTTGGGTCTGTTGGTTGTATCTACTTGGCTTTCTTTAATTTTCAGCAGGCGAGGTTTAGCTTGGTGCAACTTTATTTTCTACATAGCTAATATTTTACATTGTACCAAATTAGGCAAAAATATAAATTGGGCTGCAACACAAGAATTGAGAAAAAACTGGAGCAAAATGGGCTGAAACAATTTAAATTAATATGGTTCTGTGTCGTACATGACTTGATGCATGATGGCTGATGTTGATAAAACAAGAGATAATTTTTATGACAGCAGCGGCTGCACAACTTTTTACAGTCTTGGAACTGCAGTGCCATAAAACTTCTCGAATGGGGAATTGGGGTTGGGGCTGGGAAAAGTA
The DNA here is from genome assembly GCA_034700485.1 of Pseudosinella alba. Taxonomy (NCBI): domain Eukaryota; kingdom Metazoa; phylum Arthropoda; class Collembola; order Entomobryomorpha; family Entomobryidae; genus Pseudosinella; species Pseudosinella alba. Next base: position 10,903 of record JAQIXQ010000409.1, read on the forward strand.
TCGTAAATACAAAAAGAGTAAGCTTTCTGTAATCAAAACCTCTAGACTTGCCCTTCACGTCAGACTTCAACTTTCCCTTTTCGTAAATATAAATATTGATCACTTTTCCCAGCAGATTGTTACTGGATCGTATAACACAATTACTTAAAACGACGATGAGGACTATGACGAGTGTGCTTGACCACGACCTACGTACCTAACCTACTCTGATATAGCTTCCTGTTCAAATTCCGTTTTAAAATGGAATTAGGTTTGGTTAGGAATTAGAAAATATGTAGGTTCAGGTTCAAAACCATTTTCATGTAGTAAGTACCTGAACAATGATGATTGACTGGGGTAAGAGCTAGGACTGAGTGGTTTGGTTGCAAGTCGGAACTTGACACAACCCAAACTAATATATTACCTCTCTACCGGTTTTTATTACGAGGAATAGGGTACCCTGAGAGTGAATGTAAATGGTGTGGTCGGGTCTGATCTGGTGGTACAGGGCACGGCACACTTTCTTCCTAACTTGCTTTCATTATCATATCATTTTTCAACCCTCCTCATTTCATTCCATCGTCAACCACCATCTGTTACCTTTAATTCCTCCCAAGCCAAGTAATATAGCAATATCTATCTCTCTCTTCACATTTCTATTTATCCCCGTCAATTTCCCCATTGCATTGTCTGGCCATTTTCTTCCTATCGCTTATCTCATCATCATCATCTCCGCCAGCTTCCCCATTGTTGTTAACACACCCACCCACGCATGAAAGCGAAAATTGTCTAGTCTAACCCATACCAATATCAACCCTCTTTACCCTCTCGTGGTAATAATAATGTCAACCAACATGAGTATCGCCATCATCATCATCAACTCTGCAGTTTTATATATTTCCCCGTGTATCATATTTCCAGTCCAAAGACAATTCTGTTAATTCAGCTTTCCTTTTACGATCATCGTGATCGTCCCGTAATCAGTATTACATCCAGGCAATATAGCAGTTTTCATTAAATGTCTAATGTCTCGTCTAAGTAAAAGTAGATGCAACACCTATAAAATAGGTTGGGTTTGGAACTTTGGGTCTCCGATGTCTGCAAAGTGTGTCTTTGTTATCGGGACGGATATTAAGTGCAAAATGCAATTTTCTTCTCCCGGAGATAAATTGAACAAAGGGAAACAATGGAATAGGCTGTGATGGTTGACGGGGATGTTGTCAGTGTATCCAGAATTCAAAGTGGCTGGAATGATGGAAAGCAAACCCCCATTCATTCTTTGCATTCCCTTTATAAACATGACACGTTTTACGTTTAGCTTGGCTCAAATAAATCCAGCTAGACAGAACAAGAGGAATAGGATATTAGAAAGTCTGGCTGGATGAAATGCGTAACGCATACTGGATTAGGTAGATACACACACATTAAAAGGCAGAGATGAGAATGCCGAATGGGATGATATCTAAAACCCATACCTAAGTGAGGAGAATGTGTTGAGACAGATGCATAGGTGAATGTATTTATGTGAGTGAGCAAACATTTAACAGAACAGTTTCCATGCTGTTGTGTCACAAGTCATAATCGTAAATTTCAAACTCATGCGTATCTGCATGTGTGTTGCCAACAATGTTTCCGTGTCAGTCAAAATAGTTTGAGTGATGATGATTCTGGAGAGTTGAGTTGATAGATAGATAGGTTGAGGATGTTTTGCAGGGTTGAAGTTACAATATGCTCGGTTGTTCCTGTTCATTTTCAATTTTGAACTGGACAACGAATTCCAGTAGCTCTTGGCTAAAGGATTCCCGTTGGTATGCATCATTACCAAATTGATTGCCCGTAATACGCATTGTCCAGTGACGTGACTGGGGATGAACGCATTCCTTTGTCTGGATGATATCCCTGCTGGTCATATACCTTCGTGGCTTTGATCTTTTTGTGTCCAGTTACTCAAGTCCAGTTTCCAGTTGAACTTGAAATATAATGCGTTCAGTTGTTATCTGTATTCTGTGTACCGAGCAAACATTTGCATTTGATCTCCAGGGGAAAAAAATCCTCAGTTACTTATGTATGATATGATGTAGGAAGTAATAGAATAATATGTCATTCATTTATGAGCAGTTTTAAATTGGTTTCCTCCAAAAGTATTCTGGGCAGTGTCCGCCGGTGCAAGGTGGAAATTAAATTCATATTTCACATTCAAATAAAATATTAGCCTGCAACTGCTATTTTCTATCAACCGAACATGAACATCCCATCCCATTATTCCCATTTTGATGATGAGCACATTTATTAGGTAACATCCCATCTCTCTAAGCGAGCCACTTTCATTACATAATATCATTTGTTGATGATGCTACTGACTCTTGTTAGTAAATATAAATATGGCTTCAAAGGAAGATGCATTCAACTTTCATCGTTACATCATTCATTTCATGATCATGGCATGACACATGGAATGAGATCCAATCCAATGCAATGATGGAATGGAATATTGATCCTACCTTCAACATCCCTTTTTTGAAACTGACGATGAGCATATTTGAACTTGACTGACTACACGTGCTTTCTCCTTGCATTGCATCCCTTCAATATCAAATCGAATATCGACCTACCTCGTCAATTCGTCAAAGCACTTTTATTTTGCCTCATCTCCCCATGCGAAAATGGTTTCTTCTAAAAGGGCTGATAATGATGATGAGTTTGGTAAATAAGGGATGGATGTAAAGTTACACGTACCTACGTACCTACGTTATTAATGCATGTAACCCTTAGAAAAATAACATATACCTTGTGCGTGTCATGTGTAGGAGGGGATGGAGGAAGGCTAACATGAAAACATTAAAAGGGAAGCAAATGGCTAGGTGAAGGCATATCAACATCGCATCTTCTTCTTACTGGTGGTGATGGCCTTTTATTATCGCATCGCTCCTCACTTCACTTTATAAAAAGTGCTGATAGATAAATAAGTAACTTTAACTATCTATTCATGCATGTGCATTACAATTATTACAAAATGGAAAAAAGGAACATTGTAATAAAAATGGCATTGACATCCCAAATGTTTTTTATGACTTCACATCTGCATCTCACCGACCGCATAATCGTTCCGTCCGACTTCGACTATGTTACATACATAATTTATAGGATATATTATATAGGTTGTTTGTTTGCTGGATACAAAATTTAAAATAAAAATGTGTAAATGTATAAAAGTTACATGGGTAGGGGATTTCTATTTGTAATTTTGTATGCATTTCGTATCCCATTCAACTGTCGAGGAGGGAGGGACACACAAGTTGAGAAGAAAAACAAGGATGGTGACGGTTCTCTATAAAATATATATACCAAGCTATATTATACCAGTAGGGATGCGGTTGTGGAAGACTTTATAGTAATCTATATCTATTTTTACTTGCACTATTACTATTACGTATTCATGCATTTCAGTTCTCCAGAGTCATGAGAGATGAGCTGAGGGAAACTGTACACAATCCATGTAGGATAACCCAGACCTAGAGACTTGAATTTTGGAAGTTATTGGTAATGGTTTCGAAATGCATTATATTACACAATCTTCATCAGTCATTCCATCTCCAGAGAATTACGGCTCTTTAAACAAGGCCATGCTAAAAGCTCGTCTGTTCTAGTTCCCAGAGATTCAAAACTAACCGAGCCCATCTGAATTTTTTTTTGGGTTTCTCATTATCAATTGCATATGCATGTTTGCATGTATGCAACTATCTATTTGTGAGTGAGAGTAACACAACTACACGCACAATTTATTCAGTCATCATGTCGTTATATACACTGGATGGAGCTGGAGAGATAGATTGGTTTTTATGAAATGAAGTGCTCTTGCTATAATTGGAATTTGGGATATAGATGAAGAGAATTGGGATGGGACCAACAATGAAGGAAAATGGAGTATGATGGAGATGGAGAAGCCTCATATCAGGATCAGATTGTTTGTGTCCACGCACTGTACACACCCACAATATTTATATTTATCAAGGGATGAAATGAGCTCTTGCAAGTTGCATTGGATGATGATGATATGACTGATGTTGTTCATTTGTGATATGATATGAAAAGTTTGGTAGTTTGGTTATGGCTGTGATGGGGAGCATGAGATGGGGATATTTTTTGTCTTCTAATTCTAATGAAAAAACTAATTCTTCCCATCATCATCATCCATCTCATCAGTCATTTGGAGCTAATCCTCACGGAACATTTGACACGCTGCCAATTTTTCATTAAATAAGCAAAGCATGCAATGGGATGAATTAGATGCATTTTTGTAATTTATATGTAGCATATCATATCAGACAGCCAATAATGCAGTTCCCCATGTTTGTCCACCAAGTTGGCTGGAAAGCTGGAATGTAGATATACTGTATAAACTTTGTATAGAATAGAATGATGTCAATTATGCTTCCAGTAGTCTGCTACTGATTCATGGAGTGATTAAAGTTTTCCTAAGTCAACAATCAACAGAAGTCAAGCCGAACTTTTTATAGAAAAACATAAGCCAATACATAGTAAATTCCTCCCAACTTTTACCAGAACATAATTTTTTAATGTTGTAAGCAGCATCATGGCCATATTGTTTTATCTTGGGATGGAAACTTTTCTGGAGAAATATTCCACGACCGACCTCTACAATTAAGTAGTTTATCAAAGTCCATTTTACTTTTGAGTAAAAAGGGAGGTTCATGGTATAGGAACGTGTTTTTTATTTGAGCCACAAATTACAATTGGACTTCCGACTTCACACTCCAAAGTCCAAACTTTCTTCAAAGAAAGCAGCAAAAATTTATAGCGGAACATTTTACAAGCCCAATTACAAGGAAATCACTACAAGTAACAGTCCACTCAGAACAGTTAATATAGCTGCGTTGCATGTGTTAATTCACAGAGAACCAAATTCCAAATTAGGCAGTGCATCATCATCATTACATGGTGCAGTTGCATTCTGACTAAAGTGCATTAATACTGCATTCTTGAGCAGAAGTGCACTTTGTACTTTGTAACATAGTATTAATGACATCAGTAGTAGGGTAGGTATAATAAAAACAGGCTATAATTTACGAGGTCATTTTCGTTCATTCATTCATGAAATATTCGGAAATTGCGTGAGAACAGCACAATATGCTCATGAGATGAACATAACAATTCGGCTGCTCTCAAAAGGGCTCACAACAAGCTTTAAAACACTCTTGGCATTGGTATGGCTTGGCTCTCATTTCATTTTGTATGGTTTCTACCGAAAAGCAGTGTGAAGTCCTGCGTACAAAAATGATTATAAAATTCTTAGCCTCTCTTAAAAGGTCACGTTTTTCCTGTTGGGTCGTTAGGTGTGAGGTGATCGTGATGTGATCCGAACCATTTTGAGCGGTGCGCTATCGTCCATACGTAAATGACTTCAAGTTTTTAGATCAAAAATATAAATATTTTACATTTTGGACAAGCATGATCAACATCATCATATCATCTATCGAGCATGTAGGCATATTTGTAAAGAAATAATTTTGATGAAATGAAAGAAGGCGAAACAATGTTCACCTTGCACATGCAGTGCGTGCTCATGAAGGAACAATAACAGTCAATAAATTCAGCCATCATTTCATATCATAATCAGGGGAAAAGTATATGTTGTGGGGTGGTAGGTGGAAGGAGAAGGTAGGATTTACTCAGAATTCCCTTTTTTTTATTTCCCGTGTCAGCGCTACCCAAACATTATAGATTATTGATGACATGCTAAGTCTTCATTTTTTCTCGGCTAAATATGATGTGACGAGATATGATATGAAGTGAAGAATGCCGAATGGTACATGATAGGGGTTGGTTTACCTATAAGGACTAGTCTAGTCACCAGTCAAATTAGTCCACTTCCATTATATGAATGAATATGGACTTGATCGAATCTTCTTATTCTCATCTCATCTCTTGAAAGTTGCAATGCAACTGAAATGGAGAAGGCGAACATGATATGATACATCAATTCATATTACTTTATGAACAGGAGAGGATCAATATCTGTCAGTCTGGCTGAAAGAAAAAAATATATTTATAATGCTAACATGATTAAAGCTCGGGAAAATGTTCCAGGAAGGGGGAAGGATATTATGGAAAAAGTTGAATATGAGTTGATATAAGCATATCTATCTCTCTGTATGCATGAGAGTGACGTGATGACGATTATGAGTATGCCTATTCCGACTGTAACTTTACGATTACGAGTTTTAATATGATTTTCTTTGCTTGTGTGGCTTTCCCAGTTTGACGTCTGAGGCTCTACTAAAAAGAAAAATATGAAAATATCAACTGTGTGGGTGTTGTCTGACAGTTATTGGCATAAAGCAAAAGTAGCTGGGTAAGTATTAAATATGAAGAAAAAATGAGGAAATCAACCAGGAAATGCAAAACTTGTTTAGAGTTTGGGTGTAGTAAAATATTGATACAAAATACAAAATATTGACTCTTTCACGGATTCACATGTCGATATAAAGCATTTTTCATTTTCTGTGAACTGAAGGAGAAATGCCCTCCAAGCTTAATCAAGAGTTGGCTGAATTCACTTCCTTTCCTTCGACATTATAACGAGGAATCCTAACTTAAGTCAAGTCAGCAAAAAGATGATGAGGACCAAGCATAGTTTAAGAATTTTCATGGCAGCCGAGGTCTGAAAATTGATGATCATTTAATTTGCACCCTCTCACTCTCGTCATATCAGAATCAGCGTCTGGGCTGGGTTAAATCAGTGATCCGTGTGGAGTGCGGAGTAATGATGGTGATTCTCTGCCTACTGTAATTGGGCATTGATGACAGGGGAACAAGATAGATAACCAGAGAGACTTCAATCAAAGCACAACCAGAGACGCTGACGACGACGCTATCATCGGAATGGGATGGGACGCAATGTGAGGCTAACTCAGACATCGACATCATCACTATCAGAGACGCACAAATGATTTGATAAGTATGAATATGAGTGAGTGAGATTCATGATAAGAACGCACCAAACATCCTTATCCAAATTCCAAATATCAAATCCAACCCACTTAGGCATATGACTTATATGTAAGTTAGTAAAGAAGAAACTGCGTGGCTGACTTGACTTGACTCAAAAGCCTACAATCTGCAAACACCAAAATATACTTTTTCTAAATTAAGCCCAACGGATATTTATTCAGCTTTTAAAGAAGTAATATAGTATCATTAGCAGATAAAGTATGATAACTTAATATGATTCATGTTCCTTCAGCCTTATTTGTCGCGTTAAGCAGGTCATTTGTTACAGTGATTGGGAGTGGATTCCATAATTATACATTTCTTGTCTATACATAGTACATAATAGTATAGCCGATTGGATCCCCAGTAATGATATGCGTGCAGAAGAAATGTAGCTTGGCATAAATCATTTTGTGCATTTTATGAAATGCGAATATTGCGATGGACGATACGGCTTTCTGTATGACTGTTTGAAATATATAATACGAATATACATAATGTGAAAATCGTTGAAAGCCGCTATTTATACGGAGCCAAGTGCTTATCCATAAATAAGAATTTACTGACGAGTTGATCGTAAGTAATAGCTTATTGTTATGAATGCAAATTGCAAATATTGGACTGCAACTGTCAGTCATTTCAAGCACTTTATGGAATGTTTATAATATTGTCTGCACAAATAACTCACATTTCGTCCTTATGATTAGATTTGACATAATCCCAGCGCAGAGTGCTGCATGTTTGCAAATACATGAGCAGTTTACGTCATAAGTACAGCATAAAGTCACTATTAATATTTTTTCGTACAAATTAACTATAATGATCGTAGGTAACTCGTGGTAGGTACAGTAATTTACACTTGTGTACTATGCAGAGTATAATATATACATGTTAAATTAGTATAAAGGGACTCTCGTACGAGAAGATTGGGACTTGAAAATGCATGAGCTGTTTTGTTTAACCACGAACAAAGTAGATACTATATTATCCTGCTTGCCTTTTTGTTAACAATTTAGATAATTTGTTACCGTTATTTCCATACACCTCACAGGATATGAAGATGCACTTACAAAACCCTACCAATTCGTTTCGTGGATAAGTCGATGGTTAAGCATTTTTAAGCAACAATGACAATATTGACACATCGACATCATATTGAATTGAAAACAAACCAGGTCATTCCTCCTGCATTTTTATAAGGGGAAGTGGATATACCTATACATCATATCATGTTATTTGTTAAGATGCAAGATGTTTGACAATTCTGTCATAAAAAAAATCACAAAAGTATTTTAAAGGTGCATGTACTGCGTGCCTACACGGAATACTGCCTTCCTCGAATATTTGGCAGTGGGCTAGGGCTAGAAAACGTGTGAAACATTTAGGTACACACTCATCCCATTTGTTAGTGTGCAAGTGGGAGAAGTGACGGTAATAAATTAAGTTATTTTTTTTTTCTTCTGGAACTAATTTTTACTAGGCTCGGGGGTGTGAAGTAATAAAATTGCAGCTTGGCTTGGTTTTTATTATGCTATGTGAGCGAGCACATCATCTTGAAAATTTAATGCGGAAATATTTCTGAGGAGGAACATGTTCGACTTGGCATACATATGTCCATGTATATCTATCTCTCCCTACGACTATATCTGACAATTTGACTCATAGCCAGACCCAGATTTATAGTCACTACGATTTGCCTTGTCATCTCCTTTTTCTTATCATTATCATGGCAGTACTAACAGATTCTCTTTTCTTCAAAGAAAAAAACTGTCTTCACGTTCTGCCAGTTTATTGTTGTGAGTTGGGTCTCACTTTTGCTCCTGTTGCTCTTGATTATAATATAATTGGTGTCAATGGCACCAGGCACAAGTGAAGCATGGAAAACGGGATTCTGTGTCTTCCGGTCTTGCATCTTGCTCCAAGTCATACTCATGTCAAAATCAACACAAACAAACAAGCATGCATGAAACATTAGCCATGTTTTGTTTCCCACATCTCCTCTCATTATGACTGGGCTAATTATCTTTCCGGAAGTGTTCCATCCAGCGGTAGTAATGTATGTTTTGTGACATGATGTGATATGATATGAAATGACGAAAACCTAAATGGGCCTTGCGAGACTTACGATTAGATCAAAGTATGAATGAAAATTCCTCAGCGGCACATGCTGATGATCAAGAACGAGATAATGACTGCAATCAACTATGTCTTGGCTGGGATGTTAAAGAGTAAAGAAAAAAAGAAGGAAATTAGGCGATATATCATCTTTCCCCTTCTGGCATGGCTATAATGAAAATATGTTACATTGCCTATATTACTAATTGCACTAATGTCAATGTCTGTTGTCTGTTGTGCCAATGCCAATATCAACAACATCGCATCATTCATGGACTTTTGCATACTTCATTTTACAAAAGAACCACAACATTAAAAGATGAAAGGGGAAAGCCAAAGCCAAGCCTTATTTACACCCTTCTATCTTCCATTTCCATCAAAACTTTTCTGTCATGGAGCCATCAGCATCAACGGAACGTGAATTAGATTTTGGGCACGTTTGGCATTCATTGGCTACATTTTAAGAGCTTTTAAGTATGATCTCATTTCAGCATATTTAAGACCAACTGCCACTTTATCCAGTGAAAGGAAAGGGGGAAGGGGGAAGGAGAAAAAAAGGAAGCAGATTTTTATGAAGGTAAACTGCCTGTGTGTTGAGATGGGAAGTATGGAATATGGAATGTCATACTTTTTTTGGCTTGCTGGGTCGGGTTGAATACATTGTTGCTGTTGTTGCTATCATTGAACCTTTCCTGTCTGTCAAAAATCCTAGTCATCCATCATGAATGAGTCATTTCTAAATTTACTCTAGCAATATTGGCTGTGGAACTGCAGCTGAAGATGTAATTACAGAAGAGTTAACAGTTTTTTTGCAGTTTGCAGTTAACTTGGAGTACTAAAATGGTAGAGCTTATTCGAATTTTAATCTCTGGAGCCTGGGCTTGGTTTGGGTTGAAAGAAACTTCCCCAACTGACGTGACTTTTTTCTGAGGCTGCAGCTGGAACTTGTTTTTCTTTCAGTTTAATGGGCTTTTATGACATGAGCTTTGCAATAAAGCCATGAGTCGATGTGAATCCTGAATGCTGATTGTCGAGACTTTTATAGAAAACGTTGCAAATTATGACGAAGTAAATGATAATGCCATTTGGAATGGGATGGGACACGACTGGGAGAAAGGAACGAGCAAATAATGATTCTGGTGTAAAATAAAATTCTCAAAAAGTCATTCAGTGCTATTGCCTGGCTAATTGTGAGTTGACTGACTTTTACTTACCTACTCGGTTGTTGTTACCATTGTGTTGATTGAATAATATTGCGAAATAATCTTTAATCTAAATGAAATGACGACATAGGCAATCTAACAAACTAATTAGTTATGATTGGGTTCTGGATGGAATGTACTCGGCAAATATTTGATTGTTGTGCTGTACCGAATATCGAAATTAATTAGATAAGCAAATATGGCTGTAAAACAGAATTGAAAGTATTTTAGAAGAAACTTGATTTCCCTCGTCTTGAATAATATCAGCTATCTAACCAAGTAAAAAACAATAGAAGTCAAAGGAGGAACAATTGATTCTTGGGCATTTAAAAAATTCTTGAAACTTACATAATCAATTTCATCCTCAACCCTCACCATATCTTGATTAGTCACTGTGAATATGAATTTTAAAATACTGATTGAATACGATAAGTAAAAAGAAAGTGTCTGAACAGATTCATCAGAGTTTGGATTTGGATGGATATGAATTTTCATTTTATCGCATATCATCATCCTCCACAAGTTGCATTTTTGCATTTAATTCCAGCCAGATACAAACCACATAATAATTTCGTCTCACCCATCAATAGAGTTTTCTGCTGTCAAAAGTCAAAGGCTTCAGTAAAATTGACTTAAGATATTCATTCAGGCACAATTATGTATGTTCTTTAGAATATGCTTTTGTTCTTGTTTTGCAACAGTTTTTACCGAACATAGTAATTTGAATAGCTAACTTAAGCCTACAATAAAGAACATTTTGGTACAATACTGTTGCATTGTTTTACTGTTGTATAAGCTTATGAGCATTTTAGCTATCTAACAATTGATTACAAACGCAAATGGAATGGGTGTTACCATTTTGCTTGCATCCCAAGCTAATTTTTTTTATTATTTTATAATCAAAAACTCCTCCGACATCGACAACGAAAGGGACAACAATCGGCTTAACGTGGGCATTAAACTATTTTAATGATGCTGAGGGTGAGGATTCACGCTGGCGCTATATAGCCAATCTCTATTTTGAGGAGTATTCTATTCAGGTTTGGCAGTATCACAATGATCAAGTAAAGACTAAAATGCTTTTTCATGCGTATTCATGTTGCGAAATCTAAACTTGAGATTAGACAAGAAGAATGGTTCGTCCTACTCTTTGTTGATCATTATGTAATAATATTGCATGGATTAAGTTCAGAACTCCTCCAAACTCCACTCCAACGTTCCTCCATCGAGAAGGTATTAACTTTAAAGTTTAAACGTGACGAGAAAAAAGAATTGCAATTCTCTGGTCCTGGATTTTGTCTTGCTAACTTGATGGTGATACTACTTTGATATAGAGGAACAAATAAAAATGCAGATCATCACACTCGCGTTCCTCTTCTAATCCATTATAAACTGCATCAGTCAGTATTTTGTATTTGACCTTGAGTCCCATTCCATGATCATTTATGATTCAGCTCAGGATACTAATCTTTTGTGTTCTCAATTATAAAATGATTTTTACAAAAAATATTTGTATCTTCTGCCTTGCCATTCATTCTACCGAGTTTGAGTTAGTTGATTCAATCCATCCAGTGTGGAAAGAAGAAGTGAAGAAGAGGCTGGCAAAAAGGTTAGAATGGTTGGGTGAACGTGGACAGCTTTGGTAATTAAAATGATGAATGACTTATATAAAAAGACACTTGCGTTAAGATTATTGTCGAGATCATCGTTGTGGCGCTATGCGCTTGTGAGGAATGGACAACTTGTTGTGTCTTGAAAGAAATATAGTGGACCACAGAAGAGTTGGACTGGACTGGATTGTTAAGTTGAGCCACAAAGAAATTCCCTTGCAATTGTAGTGCTCTTCTTCAAGTCATAGCTATAGTCGTGTTTTTTTTGTCCTTTTTATCTATTTAAAGCATCAGTTAAAAATTGCGAGCGAGCAGAATAACAGCTTGTTAATGCAGTCCAGAGACTAAAATATGTACATATTCATGTTTACAAAAGCAAGAGCCAGAATATTTGCATTACATTATACTGCACATGTAAATGGCTATTCATTTTCAGTAAAAAGTTTGCTAATATTTAGCAAAACATATTATTTCATTTTAAAGAAGATTATTGTCATAATAGAGAATTACGATTTTGTCAATCTTGTATGTATACTTATAGCAGAAAAGTTATCTTGCAACTTTAAGAATTCAGTTTAATGTATTGTATTGTCATCGAATCAGTGAGGCATTATAGATTGCCATTATTGTTACTTTTTTTACTATTTTGACCATTCTGCTGAAGTGACAATGTGTTCCATAATGTTCTTTACATGCACGGCAGCATTGTCATCATCTCATCCAGTTTTAAATATTTCATATCATCACGGTATCATATTTCATGATTATAAAATATCCCATGCCACGCCATGATCTGATCATGGTAAAGTAAATTCTTTACTAACCAAATACCAACCATAACCGCAAAGTTTCAGTTTTCACAATCTTGCATTACAACCTGCTTATGAGATGTTCTTGTGGCTTGTAACAATTCTCTTCTTCTCAATCAAATCCAACCAAGGTAGTAAATGACAAGGAAAATATTCCATCCTCCTTCTCTCTCCCATCTCATATCTGATCTTGGCTCTTGGCATTATGATTTATTCTGATATGATGGAAACTAGTGAAACCACTACCGAAACTTATACCTAGATGATATACTGGCTCACCAAACCAACCAACTCATGGACAAAGGAAGGAGTGTCATTCCAGAATTCTGTATCAAACAATAATCAACCAAGTTGAATTCCAATACATTTACATGGGCTATGTGCTGATTGCCGATGGCAAATTTTTATTTTTATGACTATTTGTCTACGATCTACATCTTCCATCCAGGTACTTCATCCATGCATGGATGGAAACGTATTTATCCCAAACAATTCCAAACATTACGGCAGCATAGACAGGGAAGATGAATATAAAATGAAGATATATTTAGGTACCAGATTGGGAGACATGAATTTCCTTCAACCAGCACTGATTGTAATTGTCGTGAATCCACTGACCGACCAACCGACCGCTGCTGGCTGGACGGCTGGAGGAATCATTAGTGTTCAATCCAATCTATTCCTTGATTCATGGAGTTGACGGCGATGACGCTCACGATGCATGGGCTGAGTTGGTTCAGTCTAAATCTTATATTCTGCCAACGCCAACAGCATCATAATATAATCATGATCACCGAGATCGTCAACTTTTCCACTTTGACAAGGAGCAAATGATGCACAAAGTGGAGTTGTTGCAAATTACGAGACTAATTTTCTGACCCAGTCCAGTAGCACCACGCTAGGTTCTGCTTATATGTTATTATTGTATAATCTTCATCATAAAATCTGCCTGAAACAATAATGCAACCAGCTAGAGCTACAAATCAATGCATTATCAAGTTTGCCTAATGAAATGATACAAAAAAATATTTGCAAGGTTAGGCACTATTTTTCCTAGTCGAGTGGAGTGGTCCTGAAAGAAGCTACAAATAACAAATGACACTGGTCTGATGGCACAGTCTTGGCGTTTTTGTTCTGTTAGACTATGGCCATTATGAACTCTATTCGGCATTCTCCAATGCTGTCAACAATTCACTAACTTCTTGATTAGAATATAGAAGGGGGTGGTGTTAATTCTAATTGTGATGAGAAAAAATAAGAATTGTGAAGGAACCACGCATAATTGACTATAAGACAACTTTTCATTTTATAAAAGATCATCAGCTTTATGATGACGTAACAAAAGCAAATTATAAAGTGCACACCTACTTCACTTCACCCATTTCATTAGTAGGACTTTGTCGTTCTTGCATCTTCATAAAATAGAATAATAAAAGACGACTAGGTAAATTAATTACAGGTTTGGCTTGGAGTAGAAGAGGCACTTAAAGTAATGCATATTAAAGGAACAGTTTTTGCTGGCACGAGTAAATGTGAGTATGGCCATTCATAATTCCTTTTATTGGATGGATGGAAGGAGGTAATTTTAGTGGACATAATTCATAAAATTTGAAGTTTATTGTGAAATGGTCGCAGTCGTAGTCCTGTTCTGTATCTAGCTGGCGAAAAAAATAAACAAAGAAATGATAAACTGACAGGATTACATGGAAGCGGAATTTGGAATGTGGATGACTGACTGACTGACTTGGGAATGGATGAAACATGGCACTTTAATCAAGCTTCTAAGGTATAATCACTGTCAGTCAAAGCAATTTTTGTCGTAGATTGTAAAGTTTAGTATTTACGGTTATAATTAGGGATTCTGAATGGAAATGAACTTCATGCCAAGGACAATATGTAAAATTTTAAATAAGAAATGACAGTTCCATACATTATTTATTTAGGTAGGAAAAATACAAAAGTTGGGTCTGGGTTGAAGGGCAACATGGATGGATTCTCAGTGTTCCAAGTGGAATCATTTGCTATCATTCTGACGTTGGGCTCAGATCAAGTAATTATAAATATATTGAAAAGGCATGCAGAAAGTTTTAATTCCTTCATTGGCTCCATTTGCAAAAGTATTCATGATAAAAATCGAAATTATCAGCTTTGCTTTTTTCTCCTTTGACATCCCTTTCATACGTCAGCATCAATTCCGTAATTTATGTCAATTTTGTTTTTGACAGGGAAATTAAAGAATTGATTGGGTCGGGGTACGTGTTTATAATATCAGCCATGTCAAATATACATAGGTTGAGCTGAATGTAAGTAAGGTAGCGAATCAATATTACTTCTGTGTACCTATATGTAAATCATATCAATAAAGTTAATTAGCTTGGAAAATTTCAAGAGTAGCAAATAAATCCGAGTCGCAATTTTAGTAATCTGAAAGGTGATGTGATGTGATGGCGTGAGCGACAAAGGAACAAAAGTATATATTCTCCGAAATAGAATACTTTTATGGAAGGATTTGTGGTGGCACTCGAATGACTTGCGAATATAGGAAAGGTAAAAAAGGGATTATGATAATTCTAAATGAGACGAGATAGAATATGCCAGACGAGGGGAAGGGAAAACTTTGTTCTAAAGCAACAAAAAATCCAGCACATTTTGGTTTGCTTAATCCGCTAGCTGGAAATATACGAGGTGTTTTTGCTATTTTAAAAGATTTAGAATTTAGTGCATATCTCTCCGACAAAATATTTTTCGCATTAGCACAGTCTCATCCTTATCTGCTCTCAAATGTTTGTATCTTTGCACTTTTGAACAAAGCTTTTTTGTCCAGAACCTGAACGAACAGCTTAACACACGCAACCAAAGTTGAGCTGTCAGAAAGTTGCCAGCAAAAAACCACTTTTCTTAACTCAAAACAACTTTGAGTCTGGCTTGTTCAGAAAACGGATTGGAGTCAAGTCGGATTGGAATTGGAGTTAACGAACAAGCTCATGTTCTCAGTTCAAGTTTAAGTCAGGGCAAGCATCTTTGGAAGTAATAAACCGAATAAACCAGTTACCAGTTGGAACTGCTTTCATGTTAGATGGGATTGGAACAAGTTGCAGATTCTGGTTCAAGTTTACGTACAACAAGTCATGTCAAAAATCAAGAGCTAATTCCACTGGCATAGACAAGACAAGACAGACTATTACCATATTACCGACACCTAAAATTACAGGCCGGGGATTATTTAAGTATTAAGCTTTGTCAATGCCATTGCCAAAACATGTGAAATTGTGGATGTGTATCCATTTTCTATTCAACTTCAACTTGCAAGACACCTTGTGTCTTGTATGGAATGGAAGATGCAGGGAAGCATGCAAAAAATATCCAATACTGAGAATTTAAATTCGCTCGCTCCAAAGGAGATTAGTCTAAACTAGTACAAAATTGCTGGAAGAGGCTCAACTTTTTGTGTAAACCCTTTCTTATGACTTTGGGCTGTCAGTCAAAGTCATGTTGAGATCACAACCGGGGGATTATGGCTTCCACATGATTTAAAAGCTTTTTGGGCTTGTATTGGAATTGGATTTGAAAAATTTTGTCTTTGGAGCTGGCAAATTATATAATATATATATAAACCTACCTATATGGCATAATATGTAGCTATTCATAGGATACTTGTAAGTAAACTTTAAACTGCAAACCATTTTGTGCGTATAAATATAAATTAGCCAGAGCCAAAGTGCGTAAACCTTCTCCTCTCTCTCCGTTACACGCGCAAAGGCGTAGGAGTTAAAAGAGTCCCTAGTTGGTTTGGAGGTTCAATATAGGACTGCTGTGTCACGTTTTATCCTTTCAAGTCGTCATAAATCAAAATCATAAATAAAACTAATTTGCTTCCATCCATGTAGAGTAAAGAAGAGTACGGAATAGACCCCCACTACACCAATTTGGCTAAATACATTCAACATTCTAAAATGCGGCGCTGTCACAATTTATGCGCTAAATGGTGATGGCGAATGAATATCTATCTCATTGTGATGGTTTCACCAGATAATGAATGTTGGATGGGGCTATTCTTATGTTTACAATGTGCCAACAATAATGGATCGTTCTAAACTGGTAATACTTTGGTATGGCGGAGGAGAGTAAAGTAGTAAAGGAAACCGCGCATCTCTGAGGAAGATCATCATCACGATCATGATCATGAGATGAGAGTGACAATCAGGCTTAGAGTTGGAGTTGTGGTGGCGGAGGAGGAAGCTTGACCGGATAATAATTTAGCGACCAAACCAAAGGAAGGAGGAACCATCAAGAGGTCAAGTACAGCATGATAGATCGGCACATGTATCATGGTGTGATTTAAATAATATTGCTAAATAGGTATGTAATGAAATGTTGCAAGATGGAAGATGAAACATTTAGATATTTTGACTTGGATAGGAATGGCAATGTGAACGCCACGCTGATTGTGATTACGACAGGGAGTTTGAAGCATGAGCTATTTATCACAATCTAGTTTAGTTTAGTACATGCACTAGAGCTGTATTCAGTAGAGTCTGTCGTTTTATGATAATAATAGTGATTTGATCATTTTGATCAAAAGAGTATTGTTAAATATAAATATCTACATAAGTTTGCTACTAGTCAAGTTAGCCAAGCCAGCACAAGATATCTGGTAACAGTTGCACCGGACAAGTACAGTTCCGATGCAAAGAGTGATACACCATGAAATGAAATGTTCTTTTTTTTAGTTTTTGAAGTCATGTTTTCTGCTACAAAATTAAATGGGATGAACTTGGCCTGTCATCGAATGAGTGCTGCCACATGGTGCAATGCCCTCCTCCGTCATATCGTTTTAATGCTAAAGTAGGGTTGATTTTTATAATGCAAATTTGGCTTGAGCTTCTCACTGGTAACGGTATGATATAATATGTATGATATGATTTAAGTTTGCTGGACTAAGTAGAACTTAAGAAGCTGCACAAAACTTACCTATGAAATAAAGTTCTGTGAACATCTTAAATATTTTTGCGAATTGCGTAATATCTACTCTAGCTTAGGTTCTTTAAGTATAAATTCTAAGTAGTTTTTTTTATTAATAAATGATGAACGGGACGGCTTTCGTTAGGTAATCCGTCATATTCTTTGTAACATTTAGATTGTCACTTTAAACTGTTGTCGCATAATTCCCAAGGCTAACTGTACACCATATTAACATTATGACTAAGCGTATTTAGCTCCTGGAAGTTGACAGGTAAAAGTCCAATCTAAAACTTAGTACATAATTCAGGCAAGTTAGGAGGTGAAAGCTTAATTTAAAATTTAGTATTAATCATGCATTAGTTTCATAATTGGGCGTAAATATTCTTGGAATACGTAAGTAGATGGGCCTGAAGATTTTTCCTTTTTTTATCTCCACAATCTAAACAAGATTATAATATTTACAGGAAGGAAGATGAAGACAAAGTTCAGACTTGACTGTTTCCAATTTACATGAAAGCGTTTATAAAGTTATAATCACGTTTAGGCGGATTTTGTTTTTGCGATAATAATTTTTCGTGAGGTGAGGCGAGCCACCCGCTCATTCAGTTTTGCATTTATTTACAATTTATCAACGAGGGATTTTTTTATCTCCTGCAGTTTCTAAAAGAGGGGATGGATTGGATGACTAACTTATTGGTGCCCTACGCACTATCCATACACTTCTTTCATTGCGTGATTAGCTGCATTTAAAAAAGAAATTTAGAAAGAAACTTCCACGTTAGAAAAAGATAGATGTGAAACTAGATATGGGACATTTAAATACAAAACATAATCAACACTTACGTGAGTTCAAGAAGACGCACAATTTGGTGTACACCTTCAGTTCAGCTTTGTAGCATTTTTAATCTGTGCAGATCAAGATGTTAATACGATAAACTGTATGAAATAGGGTAAGTCTAATGAATAAATTAGTTGACAATGGGGAAGGGGCAGGGATGATGCGATGCGATTCTCTAAAATGGTATGCAATACGCACTTTATGTATTTCATCTTAATCGAGAATAAGGAGAAGGTGTAAACCTTCGTTTCGTCCATCCACGAATTGCTTTGGAACCCTGATGCCATGTTGAAAATTACTTATATGCTGCTTTGTCATTAGCATAAATATTGCATTAAGTCCATAACATAGCTTTTTAATTGTAATTTGATCTTTATGAGGCGCAGCAGTGAGTAATTAAAATATTGTGAAGGAGATGAGAATGGGATTGAGATGGAGTTGGAAGATGTAATTCAAGTCATACTCAAATGTCCATAAGCAAGCAACTCTAAAAACCCTGTCATCACATTTTGGACTGTGGAGGAGTCGCGTGGATGATGATGATGTCCTACTTTCCAAGACATCGACATAATCATATTCATGGCTAAATGTCTTTTCCACAGGTTGCAGGTCTTGAAGATGAGCTGATTGAGATGATGACAAGTCTCTCAATTGAAAGAATGTTACTAACCAGGCCAGATCGAGACAAACTAGCCAATTTTCTGCTGGAAAATCTCACCAGCACTCATCATATCATCATCTTAAAAAATTGAGGGCGGACAAAAACTGGCAAATATCATTTACACTCTCAAACTAATTGAGTTGCGTCATTACCACAAGTATCAAATATGTTTCTTATTTATTTACCAAATTGCCATCACCATCCCAAGTGCATTCCATTCCAAATTCCAACTTCAACATTTCCAAATAAGTATATTTTTATTTATGTGCATATTTACCTTTATGCAATCCTTTACACTTCCAAGGAATGGATATTTGAAGTTATTTGAAGTATTTTGTATTTATGGTTGATTTATAACATTCAAAGGCAATTCAGGCAATATGCTATAAAAACTTATGCCAGCCACCACCATTTTAAACGAATGGAATGGTGCATTTCTGGATATTTATTATTATTAACATTTTATTACCCAAACGCAAAATATGTTTGTGAAATGAAGTGATGAATGCGCAAAACTTTATTGCATTTTAGGTTCTTTCCAAAAAGCCATAAAAATTACTCCTAATCGATTCACAGTCACTCTTCCCCTTCCCCCCTCCTCCATGCTTGATGGTTACATGTACCTATATTTTTCCTGGGCGAGTTCGGTTTTGGACGTGGTTGGTGAAGCATCGTACTCGTGTGCTGTGGTGTACTCGCTCTAGCTCAAGCTCATAGT